>JAQIYA010001158.1:0-14255 GCA_034699355.1 Microtritia minima | reverse complement strand
AGTAATATTATGTAATACTTATACTTACATTTATAAAAGTTTAAACAATTTTAATTTTACTGGCACTTCAACTTAAAATGAGATGTAAAATTAAGGTAAACAAGAAATGATAGTTAAATGAAGAAATGGTAGTTCAATCTGACTTATGTAAACCATACAATTATATACAAAATACAATTTTGTATATAAACTTAAAATATACCTGAAAAATTTTCTATTTGTATTTAATACAAATTATTGGATTATTTTTATTTTTTTATTAATCATATTTGTATTATAATTATATCTATGTTTTATGTTAATCTTAATCTATTTTAAAAACTGAACGAAAATTGAATTTAGCTTTTATAAATTTTGCGATTCTGCATAAATAGCTCGATAGCACATAGAATGTGTCGAGGATTTTCTTATTTGATTTAAATCAAACACTCGTTGAGCTCGTGTTTGTATACTAATTTGGGTCTACTTTAGCTTTTTTGTTATAATAATAATAATTCATTATTCATTATAACATGTTAATGAATACATTATTTAAGAATATAATTTTTTACGTTTAGTAGATTATATTTTAATTGTTATATTTTTTAAATAAAAATTTTAAAATATTATTGATTGAATTGTTATTATAAATTCATTCCTTAACAATACTTTGTTATTAGTTACTTAACAATATGTATTTAAATAAATAGAATATTATATGTTATATGTTACACGGAATTCAAATTAAATATTAGTTTTTTAATTATTTTTTTTAGTTAAGATATTTATTTAGTTAATTATTTTTTTATTAATGCTTTAATTAATTTTAAAAATATCATTTAATTAAAGTAATCAATATTTTCATATAATGATTATGTGTACAAAAGTAATTAAGTTAAGTATAGGAAAGTATTTAAGTATATAAAGTATAAGTATATAAGACGTTAAAAAATAAAATTTATTAAGAAATAAGTAAAAGCTTAAACTTTTTTTTGTTTAATTAATTTCTATTAAACTAAGATTGGCATTCAATACTAAAAATGAAAAATAGGAAGGAAAATAAATTCTATTATGTGCAATAATTAAATAAAGTACTGAGAGATTACAAAATCATTGTACTGAATAAAAAACTAAATCTTTTTTCTGTTAAAATTTGTTAACTAAAACATTATACTTTTTTTGTTAAATAAAAAATTTAATTTATTTACTATTTTATATTTAATTGAATTTAAAATAAAAATCAACTAATTTTATAAGAAAAAAATTGAATTTAATTTTTAGGTTTCAGCAGTAAATTTAACGAATGATTATGTTTAAAAAACAAAGGGTGTAATTGAATTTACAAATAAAATGAATTTATATATGAGTTTATAAAATACTATTATAGCTAATACTTTACTTTCTTATGATGAGCTCATACTAAAAAATTTTGATATTTATTAATTTTTAAGTAAAATTATATGAATTTTTTATTTTTAATGATTAAAATTAATTCTTAAACAATAGTCAAAAATTATTTTTTTTTAAGAAAATACATCAAATATGCATTAAAATAAGATAGAATAATATATTTCGCAAAAAAATAAATTGTATTTTTTTAACAATCCTGTTCAGAATTTTTAAAACAAAAAGAATATCAAGAATTTGCATTAAAATTATTTTTTCTAATTAATAAAGTTGTAAAAGTAAATAAACAATTTTAATAAAACATTTATAGTGGCTTTTTTCGATGTGACTGAATTTATTTATATTATATATTGTTTATTACATATAAGAAAGAAAGTTTATATACAGTTATTTAAGAAAGTTAAAAATTAAAATTAAACTTATAAAAAGTAATATAAAACAGTTGCGATAATTTATTATGAAACTTATGTGATATAATTATGTTGTGATTAAATTTTGTATATTTAATTTATTAGTAAATAAATAGAAATACAATTAAATACAAATTAAATGAATGCAAATATAAAATATAAATTATTAAAATAAATACATCAAAAAGCATATAAATTATTATATGCTAAAAAATTACAACTTTATTTAGAATTAAATATAGATTTATGTAATTATTTACACTTTAAAGTATTGATTAAAAAGAAAAGCTATTAATATGTATGGTTAAATCACGTGATCAAACCAAATCAAAAAGCGTGTCAATCATAGCATGAGAATTTCACTTAAGACTAGTCAGTTTTTTACATATAACCAGCAAGAAATATATTACTTGAGACAATATTATATTGTAATATTGAAAAAATTAAATGCAAACATAAAACCACAGTAGTAGACACACATATGTACATCTTTCAAATGCGCAGTTATATTTTATTTTTTAATAATGCACATACTTTAGGATTAATATAGATATTTGTTTCATTTTTTTAATTTATAAAGTTCTCGTATGCTATAACTTCCTACTAAGAATTTTCAAAAATTGATGAACATTAAAAAACGACAGAAGTAAAAGTGGGACAATTTTCTGAGTCATTGATGGGAACTAATATAAAAGAAAATGTTTGTAAGTTTTTGCCAATTTTAAACCTATAAGCTTAAATAATTACAGAGAGGTCAATAGAGTTCAGAGATCTTATTAATATATTGTTGATGAAACTTATTTTATTGTTGTGCAGAGCGTTATGCCGAGCAGTTCCTATGCGTGATTCGATGCAATGAACATCGCTTCCAGATTAACGGTACTTTAATGGCAAACTGTGTGCTCTCAATCATCAAACTCTATATGATTATATCATAAATGCAATCATTTGTTTGTTTGCAGGTGTTTCTTATTTTCATTTTCTCTTTCATCTTTCATAACATCGTTTGTGCAGCAAATAATGATTATACAGCAGAAGACGCGACAATAACTCGCAAAAACTCGGCGCAACCGTCTTCGACTCATGATGTAAAAGTGTTTGAGACAATTATTAGCACGACGTGGGACAGTGAACGGGTACCGAAATCTAATGCTAATAATTCAACGCCAGCCAAAAAGCTAACCGAAAAAAAGAGAAAGAAAAAAATTGAAGATCACGAAACTACCGAAACTGGTCAGTATCGCAATTTGGATAGGCGTGCGAATCGAGAAACCGATAAAAATGCGGAACATCTAAACTCGAGTCCACTTTCCTTTGAGAGAAATGATAATTTTGATCATGTAATCAATGGTGGAAATATCAATATTGATAATTATAAAATAGCTTTTTCTGATAATTCAGACAATAAAAACAATGAGTTTCAAAATAATAATTCGCAAATTGTTGGAGACTTGAATTCTGACTTATCGAAAGAAAATGCAGCTAAAAATAATAAACACATAGAATTGAGATTATATGAAAACTATGACGGAAATAATGGTTTTTCGCCAAATTTGCCAATTAAAGTGAATGATAATATTAATGTTAAAAATAACACTCCTATAACTGATGCAAAAAATATCACTAATAATACTGATGTCAAAGAAGCGAAATCGCAAAAAGAGAAAAAAGCAGAGACTAAAGCAATAACAGAAGAGGAAGAAGTGACGACTCAAATAGATTTAAATGAAGCCGCAGAAGCGTCACCGACAGAGGTTTCGGTTGAAAAAAAAGAAGGCGATGACACTTTGCCGGCAGAAAGCAAGCATCACGGACACGACCACGGAGAGGGCCACAGCTCGAAAAAGAGCGGCTCCTTTGGAGGAGAGGAGAAACATGCTGAGGGACATTATTCGGGTTTGTTGTAATTCGGGTTTTATTTATAATTTATTAATATTTTAAGTATAATTAAATTTTGCAAATTAGGAAAATGGAAACACGGCGGCGAAGACTTCAAAAAATATAAAAAATCTGGAGATGATAAATCGTTGCATAAGGTATAGTCATAATGATCTTGCTTTTAATCAAATTTACTATTAATAATTAATAATGTTAACAACATTTAAAAAGAAAAGCAAATATTACTTATCTATAAAGGAATATAATTAGAAATTAATAAATAACCAAATAATAAAAAACCAAGTAATTAGTAATGAATTTTTAAGCTCTTAATAATAAAATATTAATAATTTTAAGTTACAGCATCTTTCGTTAAATAAAATTAAAACTAAAAACAATTTACAAGCTATTAAATAGAATTGAAAATGAATTTTCTTTAGTTTAACTTTAGTTTTAGTTTTACGAATGAGGTTTGCGTCTCTTTAGTCTTTTATTTAATTCGTTTTTAATCCTTGGTATTAATAAAATAACTTATCTTCAAATAACTAGCGATTTCACGGTAACTTATCTTTTTTTCTTCTAAAGAAAAGTATAATGTATAGACAAAACTTTATTATAATTGATGTAATAAAATAATATTTTAAAATTATTTAAATAGCTGGACTAATAAGTTTAACTCGTAAGTATTAAATTTATTAATAACATAAACTCATAATGAGATTAATTATATGAATCACATTCGAAATTTCAATATAATGTTTTTATCTAATATTCAACTTAAAATATTTCATTTTTTAAAATTTTATAATAAAAATGTTTACAAAGTTTATCTATTCTATGTGTTTTTAATTCTGTTGCAAACAATATATATAGGGTGGCAAAGAATATGGAAAATATGGCAAAGATGCGAAAGGACATTACAAACACGGACACTTTGAAGGTACCGATACTTCGTCTACAATTATTAAAATATTTAAATATAAAATCGTACAAATGTTTCTTAAAGTATTCTAAGATATAATGTCCATATAAATAGGCAAAAAGTATGGAAAAAAATCTCACGGCGGAAGTGGAGGACAAGGGGGTAAAAAGGGAACTAAATATTATAAAGATAAAGGATATAAGAAAAAGGTAACCATGTATTGTTTTTTTTAATATTTTATGGCTAATTTTTCAATGATATTTAATAACATAATTTTGAATTTTTTATTAAGGGTTTTAAAAACGTGTATCACAAAGAAGAATATGGTAAAAATAATAATATATTCTATCTTATTTGTTGATTCTAAAATGTTATCATTATAAAATAACTTTTGAAATTAGGCGATCATAAAACATACTTTGATGAATTTAGAGATAAAGGTATTTGAGAATGCAGTAATTTTTTGAATATATAAATTAATTAATTAATAAATTATATTTAAAAATAGATTTCAAGAAGAAATGGAAAGGTTTCAATGATCATTATGATTATAAGGGAGGAAAGAAATGGAAAGGAACTGACGGTAAACAATATCACAAAAAGAAAGCAGGTATGTCTTCAAACTATGCTACTTTTTTAATTACACATAATGTTTATATTAATCAATGGATATATTTTTATTATGTTAATATCTTTTAGTGGGCGATCATCATAAGAAATATGGCAAAGGTATTAAAAGATTACAAATGATCGAATTCTTTGCTTTAAATTACTTTTAAATTTTAGGTTCCTATAAAAAGACTCACGAAGACGAATATAAAAAAGGTTTAGTAAAAATTAGTATCGATATTAGTTATACTACAACAGAATTAACTAAAATAAAATTAATTAATTAAAAATTTAGGTGGCGATTATCACAAGAAAGGAGAGGGCAAAAAGCATAATAGCGGTGGGCATAAATCTCATAAAGGACATCACCATAAAAAACATCACAAGAAAGAGAAAAAGCATCATTAGTGCGTGTAAATTAATTTTTATATATGTCAAAATTTATTTGGCACTTTTTTTGCTCCAAGAAATAATTATAATTAATATATTAATATAAAGATAATAAGGAATCATTTCAATTGAATTAAATTATATATCGTGATATTTATTTAAAACAGAAGTTTATTATATAAAAATAATAATTTATTTAATGCTTTGATACATAAGATTAACACAAAATGAGAAAAATATTTCTTGCTGTTATAAATAATATTTAACTTTTATTTTTTTAATATGCAAAGCTTTTAAATGTATATAATTTTCAAAAGTAATTTTAAAATATTTTAAAATTTTTCAATATATAACATTTTTCATAATTTGGATATCAAAATATTATTTTTAATCATAGGAAATTTTTGTATAGATTTAAGTTAAATATGATTAATATATTTTATACCTTTAAATTTTTTACTTGTAAAAATAATTAATTTTAATTTATTCTAAGTTAATATAAGATGTATAAGTTGGACAAGTTATCCAAAATTAGTTTCCGAATATTTATTTATAGTAAGAATATAGTAACGTAATTGTTAAAGAGATAGTTTAATAATATTTTAAAATTTTATATTAAAAAAGACTATAACAATACTATTCTAACAATAAAATAAAAGAACTTAAGCAACGAAGCAAGAGTTTACTTTACAACAAAGTATTAATGAGCTATAATTAAATATACAAACCCGAGCGGAGCGAGTGTTTGATTACAATCGATAACGAAAATTCTCCCGACATTATATGTACATCTAGTTTTTTAAAAATTTACATATTATTGATTTTTGGTGAAAATTTTCGGTGAAATTTACCGGTTTTTGTTCATTTAAAAAAATTTACCGTATTTTTATAATATAAATTGTATATATATTTATAATGTGATTTATATATATATGTGTTAAGACAAAAAATTTGTCTTAAAAAAAGCAACTGACTCTTTATATGAGCTTATAAATCTATTCTTTATAAATCTACAAAATCAATATGAAAATACAGGATCAAAAAATTAGACCATTAAGTATTAAAATTTTTATTTTATTAAACTAACTTTTATAAAAAACAAAAAGATTGGTGTATAGAGTATTTAACTTGATATTTATTGTACTTTCTTTAACAATGCGATAATATTTGATACAATATGGTCCCTCTAAAGAATATGTTATTCAAAATATTGTACTATAAATTTTATAAATAAGATTAACATAATAAGTAAATTTATAAACTGAAGATTTTATGAGAATTTAAATATATATATTTATATAATAATTAAAACATTAATATTTCTATATTGCTTATAACTTTAAAGATAAAAGCTTAGCTAAGTTTTACCTGTCTATATATTGAAGTAATCAATATGTTTTTAAATGATTTAAATAAAAATTGTAAAAAAGATAATTCTTATATTTATATTAATTTTAATATAAAATTTTATTAATATTTGAATTAAAATGATAATGTAATGAAATATGTCTGTATTTTGAATTTACTATTACACTGAATATTACAATTTTAAATATTCTTAGATAAATATAAAATAGTTGACTAAAACATTATACATGTATTATTAAAGAAAATATCCAAATTCGAATTAAAAAGAATTGAAATTTTATCTTTTGATTTTGTTTCTTTTTTATGTAATTAAAATCCGAATTTTTTGAAGAACATAAAGAGTTTAATTTTAAATTAGGTAATTATTCACTATTAGTTTGATTTATTTGTTTTCTTAAATCGCAAAATGGTTTTTGTTTCAATTTTTGTCGTTTAATTCGGACTTAATAGTTCTAAATTATTTTTAAAACAGTATTTCATTATTTAAGTCGTTTTCAATGTTGTCATAAATTTCAAAAATTCAATAAATTATCATATAATCTTTTAAATTATTATTTTAATTAAAATGCTAAAATAAAACTTAATAACAAATATAAATTAAAAGATAATTAATCTCACTTATAAATATTCTAATTGTATTTATATTGCCATAAAACATATTGAGAACTCCAATGCAGATCACTATCTTATATTCTTAATTAAAACTTGTAAATAACTTCATAAGTTATTCATATGATAATTTGTTGGAGTTATTTAAAAAGATTTAATATTTGTTCATAAGAAAGCCTCATTCAAGGCTAAAATCCATTGAGTAAAATCAAATAGATTTTTACTGTGATTGAATTGAAATCTAATTTACATAAGAAATAGTTTTCAATTCTAAACCTTCTCACTCATGAGCTCAGCATTTGGAGAAATTCTCTGCGAATTGGCATCACTGCTATCGAATTTGCTATAAATGGCTTTCACTATTGGACTCTGGGCTGAGTTGGCATTCACTGACATCGGATTTGCAGCTATATTGACGATGTTCACAGTGGTTCCGCTCTGAGTGCCGTGTTTTGGTTTTGGCAAATGTCTGTTTTTGAACTCCATCTGACAGATTTTCATTATCTCCACCTGTGACGCCAATTTCTGTATCTCTTCTTTAAGTTCTTCATTTTCTTGATACAAGTCAGTGGTCTCCTCGTGCACGAGACCGACACCATTGATCGAAAAAGAAGCGGTCACTCCTCTGGCGCGCACTTTGTTATCCCAAGAATCGCCCTGTCCTTTGATCACTCGATAAAACTTTATAAGTGAACAAAATAATATAACACTTAATTTATAAAAATTGAATTACTTATTAAGTATTGAGTTTAAATATGTTTAGAGTAAATCTAGTTTCAATAAGAAGTGCAAATTTATAGTTTCTTAATAATTCTTAATTTCTTAATTATTACTAATTAATAATACTAATTAAAGTTATTTTTTAATTGTATTCAGATTGAATATTATTACATTATTAATGCATATTCGTTACAATACCTACAATATTCAATCATTTTTATTAATTGCTATCAAAATTATTTAAGATAAAATTTAAAAGGCAATAATTCAATCATTTAAAAAGTTAAAAGTCACAAAATCTTTGAAATAAAAGCAAAATTTGTAATCCACACGGAAAATATTTGCTGCAAGCAGTTTACCAATCACTGCTTCAGTATATAGACATTTTTATAAAAAATTATAACAATTTAATAACTTATATAAATTGATGTATAAATTTATAATTTATAGTAAATATAAGTTAATTGTAAATTTAAACGTTCTGTTAAAAATAATCAATTTTTAAAGTAAACGAAATTTTTTCGATTAAAAAGCAATTATTTGGTGAAATAAAAGTAAACATTTTAAATTTAACCTTAGGCTAATCGAAATCCGAAAAATTCTTATAAGCAAACAAAAATCATGAAATGCTTGACATCCAAAGTTAACATTTTCAACTTGCAATTCGCTCGAATAATTTAGAAACAACTATTGCTATAATCAAAAATTAAATTCAAAATAAAGATTGTATAAATCAAAATTATTATCTATAATTAATATCTAATAAATAATTAATAACTTATTTCAATCAAAATTATTTAATTATTACTAAACTCATTAGTTTAGTAATTTTTAAATAAAGTTACGTTACTTAAATTAGATACTTGTTTTATATAAAGTAAAATTTTATTTTGCGATCTAACTTATGTTATCATTTATGGTTATTTTACGGTACTTTATCTGTAAATTATATATTACTTTAGGTCCAAATATGAGTATAACAGTTGTTGTCGTTCCCATTTGAGTGCGAACAAAGCCAAAAAAGTATTTGATATCAGGTCCAGCTGTCGGCAGTATTAAAATACTGAATAAGAAAATATATCATATGTATAGTGTATGCGAGCGCTTAAATTCAAATTTGTATGAAAATAATAAATATATCTTACTGTATGAAGATCATGATAATATTAACGATGGTAATATTATATATGGCCCAAGTTATGTATTTCGCCTCATTAAAGAATGACTCGGCATTGCGCACGTTATAGCATACTTTAATGCCCCACAAAAGAAACAAAAACTCGCCTAAAAGCATACAATAACAGTGAAAACTCTTGTGTCCAACTGTTGCCAATCATAATAGACAATCGAGAAAACATTGTAGAAATTGATTACAAACCAATAACTAGGCTGTGGTCCCACCAGTTATAGTCGCATTGCTTGAACTTCAGTCCATTCCAGTCAACCAAATAGATGGCTTCAGGTGAGGCTGATATGGTCCACGTGCCTAAATATATGGCCATCACTAACAGAATGGGAAACAACCACTGAAGAAGTTGTTTATCGGTTAGCTTTAGCTTATGAGCAGATTTCACTCTGTATGTGAGCGATACTCTCCATGTTTTTAATAAAAGAGCCGAATATGTGATGCAAAATCCTAAATGTCGCGTCCATTTAGTCAACACACACGTCCACACATCAAGAACTGGAAATATTGCTGCAGTCTGTAAACCAGTGATAAGAGCTCTATAAATGTCATTTTAGTTATAGCTTTAATCTATAGCCTATATTAATAAATCAATATTAAAGTAAATTCTTTAAATTACAAATAGACTAATTTATATATGCAAATATTTTATACGTATTTGTAGTTATTTTGATAATTTTTTATTTTACTTAATACTGAACTGAAAAATCGATATATTATACTGTATACACAATACAATACATATTCAAATTCAATTTATCATGTGATATATTCAAGAAGTCTTTACTTATGTTAAACACAAATCTCTCATAATCTCAATATGACATATCTCTACTTGACATGACATGACTTTCCATTAATTTTTTTATGGCAAATTTTCTCTCTTTTGAAATTTCTAATTTTTAATATATAGGAGTCATACCACAAGAGAAGAGAGAAATGCAAGTGTCCGTCAAAATATTACACATTTTAGTTGATCTTTTAACACTAATGTTGTCCTATAGGGTTAAAAAGTTAGTGTTAGCACGAAGCGAGACAACTGCCACATAACACTAAAGTTTTAATTAACCCAAATTAATCGGTAATCGTTGTTATGAACACGTTTGGTTTAGACAAATCTGTTCATAACATCGATTGTTCATAACAAATGAAATTTTACAAAAATATTAAGATTATATTTAAGCGTTGAGACATTTATTTAAATAACATGGTCGGCCTATAATATTATTAATAAAGGGTCACAAACGGTATTTAAGCCACTTGAAGTTAACCTTCGGATTCATTTATTTACAAAAAGGACTAAATTGTTTTAATATAAGAAAGCTTTAATAACCCTTTATTAATAAGAAAGATTGCTCTACTGATAACAAGTGGCTTAAATACCGTTTGTGCCCCTTTACTGTCAGATTTGTCAAATTTTACAAAAAAATTACTAAATTAAAGATATCCCTAGATATTGATGAAATGTATTGATTGGAATCAAATGCAATTCAAGAAACTAATCACTATCGTTATTCAATAAAATATAATTTAAAAAAAACACTTGCATACAATTGATCACTTTTAAATACGAAATGCATAAATACGATCAATTCATTAAATTTGTATTTAATGAAATATTTAGTGAATTCGTTCCGATTCGACAATATCGGTAAATTTTCTTTGTTTTTATTTAAAAATAAATTATAATGAATTTCGATTTATACTCATTAATTCATTAAAGTGTAAAAAAACTATATTTGCAAATACTTTGTCTTTTTATGATGATCTTAGTTTAATTAAATTATAAATGCTTTTAAAATTTGATTTTAAACATAAATTAAGTTAAATCTGACTAGAATTCAAGTTATAAAAACAAGAATCGAAAGATTCTATAGTGCGAAACGTAATACTATCAGTAAAGATCAACTTTACTGAAAGCATCAAAATGTGCAAACAATTAGATGTTAAGGAATTATTTACGGTTATTCGTTATATTTGCGTTAGAATTACTGTTTTATCGATTCGCACCAATAAAGATGAAGAGTAAAGAAACTATTTTATTCCAACTCACATAAAATCGCAAACTTATTCTAAGCTTCTATATTACTCTACTATTCTATTATAAAATAATTGTTGACATTTTAAGAATAAATAAATGCGTTTAGAATGGGATAATTGAAACAAAATATTTCAACAAAATTATCTTTATTATGATAATTGCAATGAATAGCTGTACACATACCTCGGAGTACATAATAGCACATCCAAGCAAAGTGATACACAAAAATATGGGTGACGCCACTTTTATCACCTTAACTTTACGATAGCGGTAGATATGGTAAGCGAGAAGTAGAGTAAACATGACGCACAATATAGTGATGGTCAGCAGCGAGATTCGAAACGCCCAGTTGTAGGACGACAGACACGGAGAGCCGTTCGCACACACTTCGCAGCCGACGGCGCACTTCTTGCATGTGTACAAGTAATCGTATGACGGACTGACGTGACAATCGTAATACAAGTCAATTAATGTCAAGCCATTAACATCGCTATTGTTTACCTTTTGCCTTCTAGTTTCTCATTCCACGCCTTTTCAACCTGAGAGCCATTGAAAAGTCCAAATTTAGCCACTTCTGAGTAATAACTAGTTTATAAATGTTAGTTTATTAATAGCAGACTGTCTATTGATGGCCGATAACGAAGACCTACCCGTCACGACACCGGCATTTATACGCTCCTCTCATCCAACCATATCCTCGCGTGAAAATACACTACATTGAAAAGTTGTTTTATTCTCATCAATACTATCACTTAATTTAAAGAATATAATTTCTGTCAAAATGAGATGAATTAAGTTTAAGTTTTATTAATTTTATAATTTCTTGTAAAAGACTTTTGCTAATAAGGAAGACATTTGTCATGATTTGGTTCAATGTTTGAACAGTTCATTAATTTCGAAATTGTTGACTTTTTAAATCGATAAGTTTAATAAATTTAACTAAATTATTAAACTCTATATTTGAATAAATTTGAATATAAAATATAATGATTCTAATGAAATAAAGAATATTCAACATTAAATTTCGCGGTTATTAATATTAAAATATTTATAATTAAATGCAATAGAGCTATATTTTTTTAAAAAACATCAGTGAAAAACTTGTTTGTAAAAGTGACATCGCGTTATAAATCAATATTTTATACAAAAGATTTTATATTTAATAGATACGGACTGTACTTTTTGTATTCGATACAAACAACACGCGTTCGTGAGTTTATATTAGTGTTGTTTCCGTTCCAATTTTTAAAATTCAGATCCATTCCTATTCCATTCTTAAAGAGAATTTTTTCCATTCCATTCTATTCTTATTCCGTTCTTTAAAGCAATTTTAACTCCGTTTCAGTCCCGTTACAGGAACGGAATCAACACAAGATTATATACAATATAAATAGTTTATATTTAGTATAAATTTATTATTCATTAACATTGAATAAGTAAACACAGTAAAAATATATACATAAAAGGACAATCATTAAATTTCACTGCATTTAAATAACTTTTGAATGGTTTCATAAATATCGATTTGATTTGTTTCATTTTAAACTTAAATCTAATCACAATCTTTTCACAAAGAAATCATATAAATTTAATAGATTGGCATTGAAATAACGGCTATTTTATCAGAAACTAAATCAATAAAGATGAATAAATTTTACAACACATGTTAGTAATAGGGAAAATAAAACTTTAGTATTCATATACAAAGTATTTTAAATTATTTTTAGTGGGTTTTGACTTGAATAAGCAAGCTTATGGATTTGAGATGTCTGTCTGTCCGTAGCCCTCATAGAAAAGTGACCGTCAAAATTGTATTCCCTTTAACTAACTTTTTCGATATCAAAGATGACCATAAAGTTGGAATTTAATGCTTTATAAATTGACTAATGTGTGCATACTTTATACTGAGTAATATAGTGAGTAGTATATAAAAAAGTATTGTTGAAAACTTAAAATTTTAAATTTTAAACATATTATATACTTTTAATGAAACTTTACTATAGAATACAAAATGCGCTCATTATAATTGGTCATTAATGGTCATTCTTGCTAAATATTATTACTAGTTATCTTGTCAACAATACCTTAACTTTGTTCAGTATTTCTCATTAGACCCGAAAGCAGGTAAATTTTATACAACAATAAAACTAATCATTGATGTGATCGTCATTTACTACTAATTATTTGCTAAATTTCGAGTAATTATTTGCGAGTAAACTATCAAATGATGATAATTAGTTTTATTGTTATATAACATTTACCTGCTTTCGGGCCTAATGAGGAATACTGAACAAAGATTATGTATTGTTAAAAAGATTACTAATCTCTATTATTAATTAATTGTAAAATAATTACTTAAAAACATAATTAAATTAAAACCCAACTTTGAATACAACAGAATAAACAAAAATTAAAAATTAAAAATAAAATGCGTTTCAAAATTTATGAATGATTAATTGCTAATCTAACTAAGTTTGATCAAGAATTGTACGCAATTTACAGTAATTTTTGTTAAAACATTTTCGATATACTGTATAAGTTGACAATAATTGCAATGAGTTGGGACTAGAGTTGAGAAACGCATTAGTGAGCAAAAGTGAGCACAAGTGAGCACCTGTTAGTGTTGAGGTAGAGTTGGGAAGAGTGGGAAAGACTGGGAAAGAGTGGGAAAGACTTACTTGGCTGGTGTGTCGGTGGCACTTGTGAGTCCCCGCTAAGAGCAACACTACATTCTCA
>JAQIYA010001157.1:0-14261 GCA_034699355.1 Microtritia minima | reverse complement strand
TTTTAGACGACTCAAACTCAATTATACTTGTATTTTAAAACTTTGCTTTCTTAATAATAGCTTTGCACTCTTCACTGCAAGTTTCACATATTTGATTAGTAGGCAATGAAACTTGCGATTCACACCATTCAATAATCTTACATACATTCACATTTAACTGATTTGATTAAAAATTTAACAAATTGTTGCCCTCAGGGGAAAGGAGTGGTGCTCTTATAAATTTTAAAGTACAGATACAATATAAACTTGTAATGACTTATTAAATGCTTATTTCAGTTAAAAAGAAAACAAGCATTTATGCGACTTCTCATTGTTTTGGGCGGAGTTAACACCACTATTACGCAATAGATATAAAATGTAGTGATCGAACAAATATAAAACAACATTACTTTTTCCTTGAAATGTCATTTTAGGTCATTGTCTGAATTAATGATGAAAATTGTAACATATGTTAACCTATATATAGTTGATTTCAATTATTTAAACGATATTTGTTAAGATTGAAAGTAAAGAAGAAATTTAAGTAAAGTAATTTAATTTTATATAATTATTTAAATATCAAAATTTTAAAAAATTATAAGTTAAATTGAAAGTTAATTCAAAATATAAAAATAAAAGATACTTAAATTTTTAAACGTTTGATATTTTCATATTGATTTGAATCCATTGACTTACTATAAGATTTCTAATTTCTAATAAATATTTAAATTAATGTATTTTGTATTTATTCAAATATTCTATCTTCTCTTTAAAACTTAAATATAAAAGTTGAATTAAACATATTTTTAAAAACAAACATTTGTTCAAAATAATGACTTATTTCAAATCAAAATTGATTTTTTTTTTGTAAAATTGTTTACTTTATTGCTTTAATCAAATTATTCATAGTTACCCGTTTGACCGGTTGTGTTGTTATTACGGCTCACTAATTGAATGTCTGTTTGTAAACCATAGTAAGGACACCATTGACTTGATTGCTAACACTTTTTAGCATATTTATGGTTAGTTCATATCAGTTGTATTTATTTAAATGCAATATAATTATTATTAATCATTAATTGTTAATAAAATTGATTACAATCTGTTAGGATCTGACAGATAGTGAGAGAAGAGACTCGCAGACAGACTCGCAGAGAGGGTCGCAAAACGAGCATATCTTGAATGATGCAAACATTATGGACGACGACTATGTGGAGATCAGCAAAGAGGACATCGAAGAGAACGAGTTGTATCAGTCGGAGAACCAGTCGAGTGACATCGACATCATTGAGGAGAGCGACGACAACGACATGGACGTCAACGACGACATGGACGACGAGACCGCTTCGCTCTGTTCGAGTTCAGTCATGTCGCAGATGTCGACTCTCAGCTTCTTGAGAGACAGATACTTACTTCAATCGCATTTGCTTAGTCCTGACTATCTTAATGAGGATCTCTCGGAGTCGTCGAGTCTTAATTATAGGGAGTTAAGCACTGAAGTGGAGCTGAAGCGTGGCGTTCGAGCCTATGTTCACACGCCTAACACTGGACTGAACGTCAAACTGAATCTCGTGCTTGTCTTGTCGGTCACCGCAGTCATCGGACTCGGTATCGGAAACTTTATCGGATGGTCTAAGCATTGGAATCATCACAGACAGCTGTCTATGGGACAGGTTATGAAACTGAAGCAATTGCAGGACGAGTTAGTCGTATGCATGCAAAACCAAGACACCAACAATTGGAGCGAAACCCAGCAAAACACTAAAGTATTTGAAACTATGCTTTCACACCAAAGCATAATTTGTAATTTTGACCATTTCTATAGATTTGCTACAGTAATACTGGTTACTGGAAAGAAAAATTTGAAAAACTATTTTCCGAAAATCGTGGTTTACATGAATTATTAGAAAAAACTCAAAAACACTATCACTTAAAAGGAAATCACGATAATATACTTTCTGATAAAGAATGTGATAACAAGAGCGCAAACGATGAGTTTCATAAATTAAAGCTTGATTTACTAGTTAACCAAATGGAACACTTGCAGGTAATTATAAAATGTGTTCTCATTATGAATTTGTATTTTCATATATTTGTAAGTAATTTTAACTTAATTGTTTACTGCAATACTTGTTTAGAATTCTTAATTGTTGTCTACTTTTTTGCTTATTTCACACTTAATCCTGAAATGATATGATTTGTTTGTTTGTTATAGCTTCTTAAAGTTCTCGAAGAAGTGAAATTTAAGGAAAAGCTAAGCGAAAAACGCGCTCAAGTTTTGGAAATTGAAAATTCTGAGTTGAAAATGAAATTAGTTGAAGAGGAAGCAGACGACCAATTAATTGTCGAGTCGTGGGGCACTAAATATGCTATACTTGAAGATGAAAATAAAAAGTTGCGCTCACGCTTAGAAGATGACGAAGAAGAAGACTTATTTGTATTGCAAGAATATAAAGACAGAATAATTGAATTGCAAACCGAAAACGATGAGTTGAAAGCAGCACTTAAGCAACTCGAAGCACAGGTAGTGATGGTTGGCTCGAACTCTCATATTGTAGAGACCAATGAAAATCATCCAACAAAGCAAACGAAATCAGATTCTAGTTCTCCAATAAAATTAGATTTACTTCGACAACGAATCAATCAAATGGTCATTGAAAATGAAGAACTTAAGTCAACGATAGCCAGAATCCGTTGGTCGAGTCAATTGCAAGAAAATGATCTTATATTAGAAGATGAAGAAGAAAAAACTGATAATGATGTGTCAGCACTAGAAGAACAACTCGTTTATCTTCACGATATGTTATTAGCAGAACAGACTGAAGTGAAAAAGTGGAAAGAAATGTATGAAGAGATGAAAAATAAACAAGAAAATCAAAATAATAAAGAAAATATTAGATTGGATTTGGAAGAAAATATTTTCTCAGATTGGATTTGGAATTTGACAAATTTTTTAAGAGACGGATTAATCTCCAGTTCTTCACTTATTGGGGATCGTTTAAAGTCGATTTATGACCAAATATTACGAAGCGATATCTTAATTGCAGACGAAATATTTAGTGGTATTAATTCTACACAAATTGTTTTAACTGATCTTAACCAACGTATACAAAACAAATGGGAAGAATTGCAACTTTTGAAAAATTTTGTCTATAATGGAAATGAAAAATTAACAAACAAAATGGCAAAACTATTAGAAAACACTTTACAAAAATTGCAAGAAGCGGGAGAAAAGTTGATAAACAAAGAGAAAACTATAGAAGCGAGAATTAAAAGTTTTTCAGATAGAATTTCACGACTACTCGAGAATTTAGATGACAAATGGAATGATTTGGTAGATAAATGGACGAAACGTTATGCCAGACATCAAAATTTGGACGTTAATGAGAAAACTAATGCTAACATAAACTGGATATTTCAACGCGCAGACGCTCGAAGAGAACAGCAAAATAAAAACAGTGCAAAAGAAAAAGAGACAAATTGGATGTTTAGAAGAGCCAAAGATCGAGAAATATTACGAGTGTCTGATAACGAAGATGACAGCGATGAAGACGAGGAGAATGACAATTGGTATTTAAAAAGAGAGAAAAAATTACGATCATATGATGAAAACGATAGCGATGAGGGTTTCAAACAGAAATATATTAATAAAGATAAACAATTTACAAACAAAGAGAGCTTTTCTTCAAGAGAGAGGTGAATTGTGGAGTAGTTTCAAATTTAACACTTCAGTATATTGTATGTCATTATTTTTCATTAATTATAACATTTTCGAAATCATCATATAATTATTATCATTATAAATTTTGTTAAACCTATTTAAAATTAGCTCACGATTAACTTATATCAATAGTTAATGACTTTAACAATGCAAGCAATTGAGTGTATTTATATTACGTGTAATTTAATTTAAAATATTGCTTTATTTTGTTGACGAATTGTTTTATAACAATTAAAATATTTTTTTGACGAATCTTTTGTTTAAAAAATCGCATTTTATTTTTAAGTTGATTTGAAAATTTTAAGTTTATTTGTTTGAATGTAAATATGTTTTAGTTGTTTTGAATGTTTGATCATTGAATATGTAAAATTGCCATTTATAGTACTTTGTATAATATTTTTGAATTGGATGTAACTTAATGTATATTTATGTAAAGTCTATATCAAATATTAAAATTGCACTTATGATGAATAAAAGCAAAAATGGTTTTCGTTGCATATTAATTGGATTATAAGCTTATTTTAAACATTGAATGAATGTTAAAGTATAATAAAATGATAAAAATACATCCATAATACATCATGAATTAATACATACAAATTTTTTGTTTTTTACGTTTTTAACATAAGATTAATATAATTTCAAAAATTGAATATAAAAATAAAGATCTTGGTTTTCGCAAATATTTTGTTCACTTCATAGCCACATTCAAATTTGCATACTTATCATCGAAAATGATTAAGTGGCTAATGATTGGCTAATCTCAAACAGAAATCGTTGCCCTTCTCCCTGTTGTCCTCAATTTTGGCAATCCTAGAGCCGAACTGAATCGCTCGTTTTAAATGTTGCGATGTTTGAAGCAATCCTAAACGGTTCGCCACTTTTCTTAGCAATAGCTTTTCACCAGTACTTCGATTGAGGTTAAGATCACATTTCTGCCAAATGGGAATGTCGTTTAAAAAGTTAATAACTTGTTCGTCCAAAAATGGATATCTTGGTTCCCTTCCGTGATCACTAACTACCCGATCATCGCGACCCAAATTGCGCGATGAAAGTCTATCAATTTCGAGTGAAATCTCGTCGAGAAGACCAGACCAACCACTCTTTTGAAAAACATGTCGATGTCGAGCATAGCCAGCGAGTTGTTCGTCGGCACCCATTCCAAGAAGTACTACTCGAGCGGGCGTCTCGTAAACTGATGTGACCTCACAATCTTCCAGCAATAATCCTTTGCCATTAGCAGCGAACCAAATGGCACATCCCTTAAATCAAGTTTAATCACTTTAAATTAGTTTTTATAAATTTATACTATAGAAAGTCATGCAATATTGCATGCACTTAAAAATGATGCTCAGTTGATATAAAATATATTTTAGTGCATTATAAAAAGTGAATAACATTTATAAAAATTATTATAATTAACTTACTAAGTTATAATTACTAATCAAATTAATTTGAAAATTTAATTTTTATTTTAATAATTTGCTATCTTAATCACGACCATTCGGCCTTCAGGTATCAGCACTTTTCTCATTTAAAATCAATATAAAATTAATGTAAAAATATTTCAAATTAAGTCCGTAACCAAAACATAATGTTTAAAATGAATCCGCCCGCAAATCCACAATTTTTTAGTGGTAATGGAGCACAAATACAAATATTAGTAAATACTGCTTTCAAATGTCGAATGATTTAGTAGTTAAGTTATTAGTTTCAGTTTCAACCTTAATAATTAATTGCGCACCAATTATTGGTGTGTATCAATAAGTGAGTGCCTCTGAGTTTGTAACGCTTGTCATAAAAACTGGGAATTTACTATTCGGGAATTTAGTCGATTTTTTAGTGCATGCAATAAAAACAACATTATAGAGTAGAAATATAAACATTTGTCTTACAATACTGTCGTCAAGAACGGTGTGCGAAGGCTTGACTAAGTGTTTGATGTGTTTCTCTCTCATGGTTTGTAATTCTTCTCTACTGATGTAAATGGAAACGAAATTCCACCTTCGATTTGGTCGCAAATTTTTTAGTTCATTCCAAGCACTCAAACCAGTCTCTCTGTCGGGAGCATTGCTATCAAACGCAACATTTAGTAAGTCAATTGGTAAATGGCTGGCAATGCATTCATCAGTGAGCAAAGCAATTATTGTGGAATCCAATCCTCCAGAAAATAAAATAGCAGTCGAGGCGTGCGTACACTCAGAATCTGATACCTGTGAGTGAATAATAGGTGGTCCTAAAATATCGCCCTCACTGTCTGAAGAGGATTGCTCTATGGGTTTATCAAAATCAATATTTTCGAGCGATCGAGCAAAACATTTTTTGCATAAATGCTGCTGATTTAGGCATCTCTTTCTCACCGAATTTCTCAATATATTGATAAAATTGTCGATCACTGATCTGGGAATTTGTTGTTCAAGATATTGATGGAGTGGAAGCGTACGATTCAACGCCACTGTTATGGGAGACGTTAGCGTCAAACCGGAGGAATGAGCAAACTTTTCGCTTCTCAATCCCGAGATTCTTCGATTCCAACTAAAATGCTTTAAACATGAGGTTAAATCCAATGAAGAACTATTGGAAAAATCAAAACAATAAACACCGTCAGCAGGTATTTCCTCCCAAATTAGTGGCTCTCCGTCATCGATATGTAAAGAATAAGATATCGAAGATATCATTAGAAATTCATCTCTTCTGTTGATATTCCAGCACAAACTTCTTCGTCCCAATATGTCTCTGCCGAACCAAAAGCGTTTCTCTCGATTTTGCCAATAAGTGAAACTCCACGGACCGTCAATTTGCGAGAACACATTCAACAATTGCTGATCTGAACAGCAATTATCCAATTGTTTCATCAAAACGTCTGTATCGGAATCGCTTTCGTCGATATCGATGCCGCCAAATATCTGGCCATTCCATTGAAACACATTACCATTGCGACCATAAACTGGTTGATCGCAGAGAAATTCTCCGCGCAATTGCAAAACAGTGCTCATTAGAAATATTAGCCATTCATTGTTCAACTGATCGGTGACAGCGATGCGAGACTTCGCGCACTGATCGGGACCTCTGCGGCGCATTAACTGACTCATCCATTCATTCTCTTCCAACTCTTTCAATATCTATTAAACACAATAATAAACACAACTTTGGTATTGAATTCAAATCATACTAATGCTCACATAATTGTTCATTTTAAGCATAAACTAATTGATCTAACTTTGAGACAATCTTTTCCATATCTTAACAGTGAAAGCTTTAATTGTTGAGGTATTAAATTATAAATGGTTTAATAAAACAATTAAATAACTTAAAATATATTTTATAAAAGGGTGATAAATAGTATTATAAATTGATTTTTCAAATGTTCAAAACATGAAAAAAACAAATACCTTTTTGTTTGCTTCCGAACAAGAAATGCACGCAAAAATGCCACACATTTCTGTGGATTGAAATGTATTACAATTGAATTAACTATAATTACAATTTCAATCACAACTCATTCATTCAGATTCAATCAAATTTTTCCATTCATTATTTGCTTAACACTTAGTTATGTTAACATTTGGTTAGCGATAACCAAACCCTCCATAAGTGATGTCATTTTTGCATTTCTGCCTCATTTCACAATACTCTCGCTTTTCAGATATTTTCAATCATTAGTGATTAAATTAATTAGCATTTAATGATCATTTAGATAATGTTAACCTTTTAGCAAAGTTAATATCAACGTTAAAGAGTCAGAAATAATTATTTTAACATAATTTTTAGGTTAAAGGTTAAAATTATATTACAGAATTCTGTATCTAGAATTAACCCTTGGCTTAACTAAGCTAAGCTAAGATCAGCTGAATTAAAGCTCGAAAAGCTTCTTCCCTACTATTGATGATCAATATTTCATTTATTATTATATAATAGATCGAACAGAAATAGATATATATAATATCATATTCGGTCGTCGCTTAAAAATTTAAAAAATTATAATATCATTTTAATCAGACTTTGCTAATCTTTTTATCATATTATCCGAAAGAAATAATTAGGATTAAAAATTTACAAAATATAAATTGTTATTTGATTAAATGAATAAAAACGAATCAATTTGGAAATTTGCTTAAAAATTACAGTTTTAAGAAATTAGTGATTTGTACCTTTTGTGACAATTTTATAAAAGCTTGAATATAGAATAAAAATTAGCACAAAAAAAATGCAAATCGTTTGTTAGTAGTAAATAATGAACGATAAAATAATAAATAAATTATTACTAACATTATAGTGTCGATTAAATAAGTTTTGAAATTTGAAGTAAATTGAATTGGAATTTACTTTTAAAAGCTGACAGAACTTATGCTGTTTCCCAATATTGACGTCACGAATAGTAAAGTAATAGTAAAGCATATGATTTGTATGCCTTTTAATAACATTGTTGTGATTCAATTGCAGTTCAGTTAATCAATTACTAGTCGTTATATATTTACTGCACTCACATATGATATGATTAAATATGTCTTCATTCTAATTAGTCGGTAATGAGAGAGATGTCAGACAAATGCCAGTCACTGAGCGCTCACCGAGACTGCGATCCGCAACACGAACAGCAAATCGATAACTCGGAGAAAATCCTGGAAAAGATAGCGGGACTGTACGCCGAAAGACTGCTGAGCGACATCGTGGTCGAAGTGGGCGGCAAACAGTACGCCTCCCACCGACTCATTCTGTGCGCCTCTTCCGACGTGTTTCAAGTGATGCTAATGAACCCGATTTGGAGCGAATCGCAAGAGAAGGTAATCGTCTTACAAGAGGAACACGAATGCGCCAAAGTTTTCCCCGAATTCCTCAAATACCTCTACACGGGAATCATTCATATCAACCATAGTCTAGTGCTGCCGGTCGTGGCGTTGGCCGACAAGTACAATGTTCGCGATTTGGTGACTCTGTGCGTGCAGTACATGCATAAGCATATCGTGTCGGCCACCAAACACAACCTGTTGGTCAGTTGGTTGCAGTACACGCTCACCTGCGGTCACGAGTCCATCACCTCTGCGTGCATCGATTTCGTCGCCTGGAATTTCGAGGCCGTGTCTCGAATGGAAGACTTCAATCAATTGGAAACCGATGTCCTCATAACGTTCTTAAGAAAGTCAGATCTGGTGGTGACCGACGAGTACGAGTTGTTTCAAATGGTCGCCAAGTGGTTGGAGGCGCAGGAAATGAAACTGAAAGTGATTGGCGAAGAGTTTTTCGACGCAATGGTGCCGATGGTGATGAGTCACATCCGCTTCCCAATGATGGAACCGAGACAGTTGGCCAATCTTCTCATCAATCCTATTATGATTCGATATAAAGACTTTTTCGTTAATCAGATGTCACTCGCAATGATGTATCACTCCAATGGTTTGCCGCAACACTTGCGCTCTCAAATGCCGGCCTTGTCTTTCATGCCAAGACTTTACACCACAGAGAAGTGGAGTTCTTCGCTGTTAATCGAAAACTACAAGAGTTTACCGATTTATGGTGTAAGAACTTTAGTATTCAATACTCCGTCTTCATTGGCAGAGTGGGAACAAAGCAAAATCTCAAACAGCGTCAAAAGTGATAGTCATGGCGCTTACGAATGGGTGATCGATGTCTATCCAAAAGGAGTTTGGTTTAAAAAGTTTTATTTGATTGCATGGCAGGGAACTCTAGAAATGCCAGAATGGGTTTGCAAAACGGTTCGCCTATCGCTGACGGCTGTCAAGTCTGTGACGCGCAAAGTCTCGATTGGAATACTTATTTCTGCCAAATTGGATGGCATTGAATACGTTCAGAAAGTTGTGCGCAAACAATGTCTCTTCACAAAGGATGACAAAATGCTGAACATAGACGGTCTGATGCCGTTCGACGAACTCAACCTAAATCATGTTAACGCCACTAATTCCAGCAATAAATCGCCATATCTTATAGGCTCGGATAGCGATACGCTTAAAATTCAAGTCGTCATAACACCTCTTTGCGATAATTTTTAAATCGTTTTAATACAGTTGCGTTAATATTTACTTTTGTTAACAAATTCTATCAAATTATAAACTTTAAATTGTATATGAATTAAGATTTTTAATGAAATATTGGTGATATGTCCGCAATAAATTTACTGATAAAAAAAGTTAATTTTTAGGGTGTTTTATGGCAGCTTTTTTGATTTCGTATCTCTGAATGAGTGCCTTCCAGTCATCAATTGAAAAGCTGAACACAGTTTGCAAGCCTTTCACGTCGTTTTCGTTTTCATTAACTTGTTTGTCGTTTTCCTCAATCGAACAAAGAGTCGGAATGTCTTCGTCGTCGAGATAGAGCTTAGTTTTTCCTTCTTTGACCAGAAATGCTGAATGAAATAGGTTTTCGACGCTCTGCGCCATAGAGTTTGGGTTAATGACTAAAGCGAAATAAGGCAAATCGCATTCGTTCCTCTTCTCCAACTTCTTCACGGTATCCATAATTAAGTCGACTTCCATTGGCGTCGACTCGTCGTTAACCTTCGTCTTGGGATCGATTTGTGTGGCGTGAGTCACATCAGACAACACCGGTTTCGGCGCTCGAACTGCTCGGCTCTTCGTTGGCCTCACTTCGTCGTCATTGCTTTCAAACGTTCCGTGAATGAAGTGAAAAGCGGGCACTTTTTTCTGAAAGCGACAAAACGTTTTGCCGAACGCCACCCACTCTTCACGTGCGACCCCTTGCGAGCCGTCGTCGCTATCGTCGGACTCGACACTCGCCGATGCGTTCAATTTGATGAGCAGTTTCTCAGCGAATTCAATGCAATCAAACTTTTTCGAGTCTGTTTGCAAGCATTTGACGAACTGCTTAGTAGTGGTGGTGTTGTCGAGCATGCATTTGGCGTCGATATGCATGTTCTCGTTGACGCCACCGCTCCTGAAGTACTTGTTCTGCTTTTCCAGTTCCAGAGACAGCACTTTCACGCCTTCGCATATGTTTCTCGAGTCCTCCAACTCTTTAACTCTTTTCATCGTTTGCTGATATTTTTGTCCGATTTGTCGCTTTTCGGTGTCCGTAATCGAGACCTTAAGTAGCGTTGGATTGGATGTCGAGTTGGCGTTCGTGTGCGATGTCTGCGATTGAGAGCACACTTCGAAGTCCACATCACTCTCATCGCCACTATTGTGAGCACTGTCTTGAGTGCAGTTAAATAATTGAGAGCTGAATAGCAGTTCTTGAGAAGAGTCTTCCGATTCACTCATAATCGATGCTTAGATCAGCGTTTATGCGAACGTTATGTTAACGATATAGAAGTGAAGTGAAGTGAGCGCCAAATGTTTATAACACAACACACTGTACTCACTGTAATACTCACTTGTGCTGCACGTACTGTATGTCACTCAACAGCGATTGTTTATAGAGTCACGCAATCAACAAATTGCTGTCTTCTCTATCAAAACAATTTGTTTGACAACTAAAAAGTCAACATAATTAATAAAATCTATACATATATACACTCTATATATAGATATATCGATTGGATATTGATTTGATAAACACATCGCATTCAGCATTCATTAACCATTCATAACCATTCATAACCACATGTCGAGCGCATTAGAGTTTGACCCGATTTTCGTGAAGGCGTTACGATTACTTCACTCGCGCGCCAAAGACTCGGCCGATCAGTTGAAGAGCATGTTAGACGATGTCATCAAACTTAAGAGTTCGCACTTAAATGTCAAAATTGTAGGCCTTTATTGTCATCCGTTTTGTGCGATATTTAATTTTTAATTTATTACTCAGGATTTAAAGAAACCAATGAAAGGCATCGAAACGCCGGTCATTAAGAGTTCGGTAGACTTCAAGAAAGAAAACGAAAAGAAGTCAATCGCGAACATCAATATTGAAAAAGTTATTTTAAACGTAGAGTTTGTTATTATAATTAACATTTCATATCATGAATTAAACGTTACAAAGCATTAGACTTTCTAATTATACAAATTGTGATTTTCGTTGAACTATAGTCTCGAAGCGATAGTTTTGAATATCCTTTGGAAAAGAAGCGCATAAAACTAGAATCGCCGCAAACCTCGCGCTCGACGTCTTCGAGTCCAATACATAACGTTTATCAAAGCAAACCATTGACGAGCACTGCCATCGATGAGCGATCAGTTAAGATAGAAGAGGACTCCGAAGCGACGGACATCGAAGACGAGAACACCGATGCGGGCGAGTTCGCCGTTGAAATGGGTTTGGCGTGCGTTATATGCAAACAGATCGATATCGCGCCCAATAATCAATTAGTTGAGTGTCAAGAGTGTCACAGTCTGTATCATCAGGAGTGCCACAGACCTCCTCTCATAGACCAAGACGTTAGCGATCCTCGATTTGTGTGGTATTGCGCGAAGTGTCAGAAAACTATTAAAAAGACAGCCATAAAGCCATCGAAAGGCAATAATAAAAGTCCAGTTCAAACGCCGACTTCCACTTCATCGGTGTCTCACTTCAAAGAATTTTCCTCGCAAACCATTAAGAAAGAAATTAAAGGCGAAACTCATTCTGAATCGCGATTAATTCAACCGTTTAAGAGAGTGGAGACTAAAGTTCCGGTTTCTTCCAATTCATTCATGTCAAGCGTAACGCCGTCCTCATCAGCAAAGCCGACCGGTTTGGCGGCGTTGGCCAGCATTAGTCGTTCGGCGTCCTTCTCCTCGTCCACGCCTCACGTCCCGAATAAAGTTAAAAATGCCAATAATGGAAATGGAAATAATATAAATCCACCTACAAATTTGACGACTGGTACCTCTCTATTAACTAATGCAGAAAAGCGTTTACAAAATAATAAGAAAAGTAAATCTGGCCGACACGGCAAATGAATTGTTGCTTATTTGGTTGCATTATGTAATTTTTTGAAAATTATATTTAATTATATATTTACTATTAAATAAACAATTTATTTAAAGCAAGAATATGCATACAAATGAGCTGATTTTAATATTATTTTTATTACTTTAGACATGAATTAACTTGAGATAAAATATTCTTGAGTAGAGTAAAGAACTCACTTCTTTAGTATTTATGAATATTTTTTATTTATTTTTATTTATTAGTTAATCATAAATTTATAAATAATGATATCATCTTCAAACTGTATTAATTTTGAATTTTTTATTATGTGATTAATTTTTCTAATATATTTTATAGATGATATTAGCTTTATTAGAATTACGGTTTATTTATTTGTTTAGACTAATTAACATTAGTTTAATCTCAATTTAAATATACTACATCTTAAAAATTACATGAAAATTATTACGAACAGAGTTATTATAATTGTATTAATTTGGCAAAAACTCATTTTAATTTTCTTAGCCTGCGATACGACTCGAACTCTGATTCGCCGAATAAAATGATGGGTTCGTTGCGCTCTCGAAGTTGTTTAATCACATCTTTTCGCGCCAACATTTGTTCGCTTGTGTTCGATCTTTTCGAATTCCTATTTAAATCTTTCTTCCCATTATTCGATTTATTTCTATTCGATAATTTTTTCCCACCGATCTTCTCGTTTCTTTTATTTTTGCCACAACCGCAACAATTTCCCATAAAGTTATTTGATTGTTGATTAGTCGACTAAAGTATTTTATTAAAGTTGATTTTAAATTCTCTGATCGGTACGTTTGCTTTAAGATAATTTATTTTAACTGAAATTAAATTCGTATTTTCATGTTATCCGTCTTGTAAGTGCTTTAACTGGAAAGCTGTTAAATAATTAAATCAATTATTATGCGCGTTGTTTGCTATTAAACTTATGCCAAGTATATTAGGAATATTCTCCTATAATTGCAATTATTGTTGTATAACAATGCTTGTCTGCGCACACTATGTTTGCTTAAATCAACAATATTGTCGATTATCAACAAAATTGTTGCGTCAATACTAATCGATTGATAAATAATAAAGATTTAATTCAATTATGTCAAACATTAATTAAGATTAAAATCTTTAAGGATAAACCCACAAATGAATGCTATAAATTATGCCCAAAATTTGTAAATTTTATTACCTATCTATAGTTTGCTATTAAAATTTATTTAATTTACAGTTATATGTTAAATAAATATAAAAATAAGTTTAGTATAGTATTTCCACTGCATTGTTGTGAATGCACACATGATTACTCTAATGATCATATAATTAAGTAACTTAAAATTAAGCCTACTTCACGTATTTTATCATTTTTAAATTTATCAAACATCTGGAAATTTTCTAATAAAGAGTGCAGGTCTTTGCCAACAATAACATTGCCAGTCATTCAAGTTTAAAAATAATTCTTAAATCTCATAATAATATTTAGTTAATTTTATAGTCTATGATTAAAGATTAAGTATACACCGCTGAGATTTTATATGTAAACTGCATTTTATTAAGTTATCATCAAATCCAACATTGAAAGTAATTTTGTAGAATAATTTTGAAATATTGAGAGAAAAATTATAAAGAATTTCATTAAAAAATTATTAATTCTAGAACAGGTAACACGAAAATGTCAGTTTGTAAAAATAGTTAAGATTATAAATATGATAAA
>JAQIYA010001156.1:0-14270 GCA_034699355.1 Microtritia minima | reverse complement strand
ATGTCGAATCAAGTTGTGATTTAAATTGAAAACAAGTGTTTGACTCACAGTTGTTGGACATCCACTGTCTTGTGCGCCGATAGTCGTGACTGGACTCGAACGGGAACACAATCGTGTAGTTCGGCGAATACGGGTTGAAGAGAGACATCGCTCGGATGGCAGGCGTGACAGAAGAGGAATGAGAGAAACAGAGAAAGAGAGAGAAGAGAGAGAAAGATAGGGAAAAAGAAACAGCAGATCAGACGCTGACCATCGGTAGAGTTAAATGGCTAGGAGTCGGTCGGTGTCGATGACGGACGAGAGATAACTAAAAAACTGCAACACAAGCGCACCACAAATGAAATGTAAAAAAGAAAAGCACGCGTTAACATAAATACAGACACAGACAGAGAGAGACAGAGTGCACGAAACCCACGAGAAAAGTCACACCACTTTTCACTTTTGGACTCACTATCGAGCGAGTGATGTGAGTGTGTGTGAGAGAGTCATTCAGTGACTGACTCTACTCATGTGCGAGAGAGAGAGAGAGAGAGATGTGAAGTATTTTTACTACTGTTACGTAAAACTCTGCGCATCACGTGATGGTGTGACGAGAAATGGTGTGCGTCTGCCTCTCGTATTATATATGTGCTGATTTTTTTCATATAGCGATTGCCATTCAAACGTTACTTAATATATAACTATCTAGTCTTTTACATAGCGATTATCAGAAACACGAAACGACGACTTCGTTGCACTTCTCAAGGTTTTCCACTGTATTCACCAAATTCTATGGTAATCGAGTTGCGTAATCAACTGTATTATCAAAATAGCGATGTGGACCGGCATTCAGCTATAATTGCTGTGCTCTTTCATTTTTTTTCCTGCAGTTTTTCTGCTAAGCTGTTCAGTTTTTCTATGGCTTTTTAATTTTGAAAAGAGAGTCTCATTTATGTCGTATTAGGTTTGAAAGTTTTTGATTTACATTCCATTCAATTGTGATGATTGCTGTTGTTGTTAATATTTTTATGAAGGCATCGTTAATATTAAATTATTATTGATTGTGTAGTTTCGCAACTCTTAACAATTTTTCTTTTTCTTACTTATTGCGGTAAAAATGATGCC
The DNA here is from genome assembly GCA_034699355.1 of Microtritia minima. Taxonomy (NCBI): domain Eukaryota; kingdom Metazoa; phylum Arthropoda; class Arachnida; order Sarcoptiformes; family Euphthiracaridae; genus Microtritia; species Microtritia minima. The sequence goes on along the minus strand of JAQIYA010001156.1, from coordinate 13,166 downwards.
GGCATTGCGTTTTTAGTTTGAAAAAAATTTATATAATTCCATATTAATTACAGAATATTAAATTTATTTGACTTTTAGAAATTTTTTCTTTCTATTAATTTTTAACTCAATAATGATTGATATTTTTTTAATTGGAAAAACTTATATTTCAAATCTAAAATTATTGTTTAAAATTTATTCAACTATAGATTTTCATATATTTATTTTAATTTAAATATTTCTATGTAAATATATATTTGATTTATTTTTAAAAAAATAAATTTGAAAAATAAAACTATTTATTAATAAACATTAAATTTCAGATTCAAATCTTGAAATTATATTTCGCTCTCGTCCATAAAAAAGTATGATTTATTATCCATCAGGATATCAGGTTTTTCGGTCAATAAATTACTTTCTTATTTTTTTTGGTGAATTTATTTTTATTTTGTTTTCTGTTATTTATAACTTGATTTTTCTAGAATGTTATAATAAAACACGTCATTAATTTTAATAATCTACTTATGATTGAGTTATTTTCGTCCAATTTTCAGGCAATTTATTTTATTGTATATTTTAAGATATTTTTAATAAAAACAATCGTAACTTTAATTTCAAAAATTTTCATTTCATTATAATAATAATAAATTTGGTCGAAAGTATAAGTAAACATAATTTACTTTACCTTTAGTTGAAGCGATGGACAAATGTTTTTATTATTGAAAGCGCTCTCAATATTTAAGGTTACACTGATTCAATGCATTTAAATACTTAAAATACTTATTAACAAAAATCAATTTTTCGAAACTTGAGGAAAATTCTAAATTTTAATTATATATTTTAAGTACGAAATATAGATATTATTCACCATTCAGTTGATTAAATGATTTATACTTCTATTTATTTCTAATCTGACATTGAGAAGCAAAATCTATACCACGATTAAGAGTTATATATGTCTTATTTATTATTTTTGAGTTAAGTTTTATATTTATCTGTAAGAATTAAATGTCATTTATGTCTAATCTGTTTTTAATAGATTTTACTTTAAATATTTGATTACGATTAAAAAAAATAACAAATAATTGTTTATTTTATTCTGTAATTGAAATAATTGCAACTCTTTGTGGTATTATTTTATTATTTTCTAGTTATTTATTTATATATTTATTCAGATTATAACAACATTTCGAATTTGAAAAATTCATTGAACATTGCGTGCGATTCGATGCTATACAGTAATCGTAGTTTTCATCATAATTAAGAGAAATAATTTCATCAATAAACTGCATTTAATTTGAATGTCATTACTAATGATAAAGTTGTTTATATCAATATTTGACTATTAGTTGTTAAATACTGTTTCAATATTGAGCCAGTATTACGAGTTACATAAACATACAATATATGGCGCCACTTATCTGCGGTAAAAGTTTTGTGTTTAATATAAACTTAATTTATATTAAACACAATTATGGTTATATGTAATTTTAAAATGTAAATAAATTTTAAAATATAAAGCAAAATTGATATTAATGTCAAATAATGGTATCTAAAAAGCTGACAAAAGTGTAAATGAATTTAAAACATTATGTTAATGAGGTTTTAATGAGAGTTTATTCATAATTACTTACTTTTACTTTTACGATATATAGTTCTCTATTTATAAATTATAGATGAATTAGAAATTTAGATGAATATTGTTTTTTCATAATTTTGAATTAAATATTTACAAATCACTGCTATCCCACTATTAATTAGTTCACACAAACACCACTCTTATACTTCTTTTATAGTGGATCAAACGCATGTCTTAATTATTCATCGTCGTCGCCATCCTCTACCACTTCCTGATTCGGATCTGTTGGCGGAATGTACTCAATCTGTTGCACTTCAAATATACCCTCAGAACCGGGCGGCGCGCCAACCGTTGCCGCCTCTATCGCTTCGCGCAAGACTTCGGGGGTGATCTGGGGGTAAATCGATTCCTCGCCTTCAAGTCTAGTTGTGACTTCGCGTTCATATTCTGGTGCATCGCTTTGCGAGAGTCTCCTCTTTCGAAATGGCGGCAAATTTTGATCATCAATAGGTGGCAATTGCTGCTCAACTCGTTCTACGGGTGGCGACGTTTTGTTTGGGTTCACACCGACGGCCGCACTCGTCTGTGTCCCTCCCGCTTGACCAACCATTCGGCCAACAGGTGGACCATCAGTGCGGGGAACCGCTGGCGTCAAGTCGTCCTTTTTGATAGCAATAGTGTTGAGCCAATCTAGACTGGGACCTGACCTGACCCGTTTGGTGCCCTTTAGATATTTATTATTATACCAACTATGCCTGAAGTCGTTGAACGCCTCCCACTTTATGCCGTCCGCTGTGTTGTACTCCTTGTCTTTGTCTCTCTTGGCCATCATCTGCAGATAAGACCCAAAATCTCTACCCGAACGCTGGATCCGCTCTCTGTATTCAGTGATCGCAACATGTGAGCGACTGATCCAAACCTTGGCAGCCTTTAACGATTTGATATTAGCCTCGAAGTAAGTCACGAGATTGTTATAAAACTCGAAGAGAATATAATAGTGGACATACTGTCTGTACGCGAGCTCGTATGTGGCCATTCGTGTCTCGTGAGCAGCTTTGATCCATTGCGGCACGTTTTCGTCTTTCGCTACCCTTCGCAATGCGGATTCAGTTAATGACTGGTGAGGAAAGTTGGTTTGAAAGTCGGCCACAAATACCTCTTCGGCATCGATGATCCGCTGGCGATAAGTTCGATGATAGTCGAGCTGCAGGTGAAGCCAATCACGAATGCTGTTCAACAGCTGCTCGAGAGCCTTATATTGTCGATCACTGAAATGGTCGAAATCAAATCCATTGATTGTTTTCACCATTTGGATGACTCGCTCCATCTGTTCCTCGTTCTGAGCCATAACCCCATCACTCAACGAACCCATTCGTTGAGTTTCCTCAATCATGGCATTCAATTCAGTGCGATAGTTATCGCAAGTGGTTTCGATGTCTGTCATATTTGTTCAATTTGTTGTCCTTTTGATTGTGGTTTATTGATGGTAAGAATTATGTATTTTGGTTTAGAATGTGATCCAAGTTTAGCAAAATTTTTAAAAGAATTTTTGTTTTTGATAAATATTTTAGTGAAATTTTTGAAGTATTTTTTTATACTTTGCAAATTAAAAAATTTTGATATCGATATTTTCATTGTTGCAAACAATAAATAAATATTAATTTAATTGTGTTTATTAAAACTGATTGTATTATTTTATGATCTGCTCTCTTATTTTTGTTTTATTGTTTGGCTCTCTTAAGATTGTGTTTAATTGTATCTTTTGCTTAATTGTATTTAAATGTTTAATATTTAATGATATCGTTTCCTTATAAATAGTTGTATATATTTGTAGTAATAGTAACTGTATTTTATTACAGCGATTAAATTAAATCCCAAACATCGATACAAATTTGAATTATGGTTTTAACGAGAATAATATAGTTAACAAAAGAGATATTTACAAAATTAGGGATTGGATAACAAAACAAATTATTTGATCAATTAAATGACGAAATTTATGAATAATAGTATAGGTAATTTAAATTTTTTAAATTAGATTTTGTAGAAATTGTATTTTTTTACTTCTTTATTAATAAATTATATTTGAAATCTAATTGAATTATTATTGAATATTGTATTTCATAATTTTGAATTAAATATAGTATTAGTATTTACAAATCACTGCTATCCCACTATTAATTAGTTTAAACAAACACCATTAAGCCTCGTTATTAATCCGGTGGTCGAGTCACAGACAGATCGAGCGCTTCTTCTTCGTCATCGACTTCACTATCACTTCTTTCAGGCTGTTCTGGAACTGTTAGATCCAAAGGTACTTCTTGTGGGGGAATTAAAGATAGATCGAGAGGTTCTTCTTGTGTCGGACTCGCCTGACCCTCGACTCCGAGTGGCGGCTCGTACTCAATGTTCGGCCCGTATATAACATCTTGCACTTCAAACCAACCCTCAGAACCTGGCGGAGCGAAAGCTGTCGCCGCCTCTATCGCTTCGCGAACTGCTTCGGGGGTGAACTGGGGCTGAGCTATGGTTCCCACTCGTGATGGTTGAGGCCTATAAGACCCAACTATAGATATACCGTCCGAATCCGAGTCCGATTCTTCGCCTTCAAGTCGAGGCATGACATCGCGTACATCTTCTGGCGCATCAGTTTCGGCGAGTTTCCGCTTTTGTGGTTGAGATTTCTGCGTTCCCGATGTCGACGGTTGTGGTGATGTTGTACTTCTCGGTGGACCCACAATAACGCTCGCTCTCGCCTGCACTCCTATAGCCGGACCAACAGTCGGACCGCTGGCCGGACCGGCAGTTGGGGGCACGTCCGGCGTGAGGTCATCCATTGTTCCGCCACTGATACAGTTAATCCACGCCGGTTTTGAGAATTGTCCCAAACCAGAGCAGTACTTCTTAAAGTACCACATATGCCGGTAATCGTTACATACTTTCCATTTGATGCCGTCCGGAGTGTTGTTCTCTTTAGGTCTGTCTCGGTTAGCCATCGCCTGCAGATAACACGCGAAATCCCTGTCCGAACATCGGCTCCTCTCCCTGTACTGAGTGGTCAGATCGGTCAAACTGGTGGCGAAACCTCTAACTGTAATCGGATGAATTCTACCGTTCGGCTCAAACATTTGGCCGAAAACGTCGAAACGTCTGTATAACTGGTACAGAGTATAATAGTAGGCGTATTGTCGGTACGCGAGACGATAAGTGGGCTCACGTGTCTCGTGACCGTCTTTGAACCACTGCGGCACGTGTCGGTCTTCGGTGAGTCGTCTGATTTGAGTGGTAGTTAACGGATCGTTAGTGAATTTGTCTTGTAATGTCACCACATATACCTCTTCGGCATCGATGATCCGCTGGCGATAAGTCCTGTGGTAATTGAGCTGCAGGTGAAGCCAGTCTCGAATACGGCGCAACAGCTGTCGACGCGAATCATTCTCTTCCGCACTCAAATCTCTTTCCGCCATTTGCGGCAGTTCTCGCAATATCGGTAGCATTCTCTCCATCTGTTGCTCGAACTGAGTCATAACCCCATCACTCAACTCACCCAATGCTCGAGTTTCCTCAATCATGGCATTCACTTGTTCGCGATATTTATCGCATTTGACTACAAATGCTGTCATAATTGTTTAATTGATTACTTTTCCTTTTGTTTGTGATTTATTGATAGTAAAGAATTTTGAGTTTGTGTTTCGAAAAGATTTTGCAATAATTTTTGGTTTAGAATTTTTTTTTCGAAAAAATTTTTTATAAATTTTTTTCAATCATTTGTTGACTTTTAAAATAAAAAAATTATATTTAAATTTTTAATAATCGCTTCTATTATTATTGTGAAAATATTATTGTAAATTATAATTAATTGTTTAAAAATTCATAAATTTAGCGTTACTTAATTTTTATTTATACAATTTTAAAAATACCCAATATTAAAACAGATAATTTTGACTGTTTAAGTATTAGCAGCATATTAAATATTAATTACAGTTTTTTATTAAAACAATATTAAATGCAATGTAAGTATATTGTCGGTGATATTACGTATTTTAAATCAGGTAAATCTTTAAATTCAAGATTAATATAATGCTATGTAAAAATTAGTTTAGCTTAAAAATTTAAACTGAATTAAATTTTTAAATTGATAATATTTTTACATAAATATATAAATAGAAATTTTTAAAGTAAGTTTTTGTATTCTTTGCAAATTAAAAATTTTAGAATCATTGTTGAAAACGAAAAAAAAATGAATATATATAAATTTAACTATGTTTTTGTTTATAGTAATTGTTGCATTTTTATAAAATTTAAATATTATAAACAAAGTAATGTGTATAAAATTTTTAGATAATTAATTGCAAACAATAATTTAAATATTATTTTAACAGTTTATATAAGAACGCATTGCTTAAATAAATTCAATTAGTTTAGCTTCGCTTAGTTTATAATTTAGCTATATTTTATAAATCATTTAATTTTTGATTATAAATATTTAACTATTATTTCGATTTTGTTATAATTTAATTTGCAATCAAAAGTATATAAAATTATATAAATTTGATTAATTAATACTTCGCAATATTATCAAAACATATAATCCATGATTATATAAATATTCTCACAAAACATTTACCAAATATTAAACTTTATTTTAAATCTAAATAAGAGTTTGATTTCAAATGAATTTTGACAGAAATAATAGAATTTATAATACAATTCTTAGCGCTTAATATATGGCGAGCATTACATAAACTTATCTTTTTAAGTCTGGTCTTCGTTATCCGGTTCGTCATTCTCTTCATCTGAAAATTCCAGCGGTCGAGTCGCAGATAGATCGAGGGGTTCTTCTTGTGGCGGCTCGTACTCAATGATAGGCCCGTGTATAACATCTTGCACTTCAAACCAACCCTCAGAACCTGGCGGTGCGAAAGCTGTCGCCGCATCTATCGCTTCCCGCACTGCTTCGGGGGTGAACTGGGGCTGAGCTATGGTTCCCACTCGTGATGGTTGAGGCCTATAAGACCCAACTATAGATATACCGTCCGAATCCGAGTCCGATTCTTCGCCTTCAAGTCGAGGCATGACATCGCGTACATCTTCTGGCGCATCAGTTTCGGCGAGTTTCCGCTTTTGTGGTTGAGATTTCTGCGTTCCCGATGTCGACGGTTGTGGTGATGTTGTCCTTCTCGGTGGACCTGCAATAGCGCTCGCACTCGCCTGAGCTCCTATAGCCGTAACAACAGTCGGACCGCCGGCCGGACCGGCAGTTTGGGGAACCTGTGGCGCCAAGTCGTCATTTTCTCGGCTAGCGATACAGTTAAGCCATTCAGGCTTTCTCCTCAATTGCACGCCTTTGGCGTACTTCTTATTATACCACATATACCTGTAATCGTTGAAATCTTTCCATTTCTTGCCGTCCGGCGGTTTGTCGTTCTCTCTCGCTCTGTCCCGGTTCACCATGACCTGCATATAACTCGCGAAGTCTTTACCCGACCGTTTGCTTCTCTGCGTATAGAAGTTGGAATAATCGGTGACTTGAGTGGCGAACACCTGTACAGCTGTAACCATTTGTGCCCATTGTAACGACTCATACACTTGCATGAATGGCGTGAAACTGTGCGCGAACAGCTCGACCAGTAAATAGTAGTAGATGTACTGTCGGTACGCGAAACGATATGTGGGCTCACGTTCCTCGTGATCATCTTTGAGCCATTTGTACACTACTTTGTCTTCGGTGAGCTTTTTGATCATCTCTGAATTCATCGGTTTGTTAGGGAATTTGGCGCGAAATCTGGCCACATATGCGTCCTCGTCTTCGATGATCCGCTGGCGATAAGTCCTGTGGTAATCGAGCTGCAGGTGAAACCAGTCTCGAATACTGCGCAACAGCTCTATAAACGCATTTACATCACCTGTACTTAAATCCAGAAGCGCTCGCAATATCGGTAGCATTCGTGCCATTTGTTGCTCGTATAGAGTCATCACCTGCTCGTTCAACGCACCCAATTGTCGAGTTTCCTCTATCATGGCATCCACTTGTTCGCGATAGTCATCACAAGTTGGTTTCTTTGCCGCCATATTTGTTCGAATATTTTATTTCTTTTGTCTTTGTTTTACGGATAGATAAGAATTTTGTTTTTACTAAAAGATTTTGCAATTAATTTTGGAATAGAATTTTTTTTTTTTTGCATAAATATTTTAGAAATTTTTTCAAACATTTGTTGAATATTTTGTAAAATTAAAATATTTTTTACAAAATTATGCACAAAATGTACAAAATTTTTATTTTGCGATAAATTGATATGCAATGAAAAATACATAATTGGAATTTAAGTTAATAAATATTTTTAAACTGATAAATATTTAATAATCTCTTCATTCAGGCAGAAGTGGAACTATTAGATCCAAAGATTCTTCTCGTGTCGGACTTTTGATTGTGGTTTATGTTTAGAATAAGAATTTTGATTTTGTGTTTCGAAAAGATTTTCGGATAAATTTTATATTAGAATATTTTTTATAAAAATTATAAATATATTAGAAATTTTTAAAAAATATTTTGCATTTTTTGTAAAATTAAAATATTGTATACAATATTTTTGGTATTTTTGTGTATTATATACAATTTGCAATTAAAAGTATATAAAATTATTATAATTAATTTGATTAATTAATACTTTGCCATATTATCAAAACATATAATCCATAATTATATAAACATTCTCACCAAACATTTAGCAATTATAAAATTTTATTTTATCTAATTTAGAGTTTGATTTCAAATGATTTCAAATTAATTTTATCCGAAAAATAGAAGTTATAATACTATTACTAGCGCTTAAGATATCGCGAGCATTACCTTAACTCACCGTTATTAAGCCTCGTCTTCATTGTCCGAATCGGCACTCTCTGTGTCTTCGATGACCATCGGAGGAGTGTCGGCCGGCGAAGGCTCGGAATCCGAAATATCCTCCAAGGGTTGAGCCAACACTGGCTGAGGTGCGGCCAGATATCGATGAAAACTGTCGACAAAGCCGGGAGTATTGCTTTGGGGAAACAATGACAGGAAATGCATGGCATCGACAGGTGGACGCGGAACTGTTAGATCCAAGGGTTCTTCTTGTGGCGGAAACAAGACCCTCGTCTCCGAGCGGCGGCTCGATGTCACAAATGGGTAAATTGGGATCGAATGCCGAGTAATACTCAGGGAGCGGAAGGAGTCCTGCCCTCAACATGTCTGCCATTGCTTCGGCTTGTGTTTGAGGCCCGTATATAACGTCCTGCACAACAATCTCGCCCTCAGAACCGGGCGGAGCGCCAGCCGTTCCCGCCTCTATCACTGCCCGAATGTCTTCTTCGGTAATCTCTTTTTCGGGCAAATTCGGCACTAAATTCGGTAACATATTCGCGATGTCAGTGATTCCTACATTCGGATCGAATATCGGGTAATACGAAGCGATCGGATAGAGGTATTCCCGCGCACGAGCTATGCGAGTATTACGCAGTGCGCCCGCGGCCGCCGCGTCCATCGCGTCCCGCAGTTCTTGGGGGGTAATCTGCGCCTGTCCTGTCGGCGAAGTTCCCTCGTCTGGCCCTCGACGTCTCACATTTCTACCAGAGTCTTGTCCACCGTCTTCGTCTGCTGTTCGCTTCTGCGTTCCCGATGTTGACGGTTGTGGTGATGCTGTTCTTCTCCGCGGACTCACAATAACGCTCGCTCTCTGTTGTACTCCTATAGCTGGACCAATAGACGGACCGCTGGTCGGACCAGGCATTGGCTGCGTTCCCGATATGGTCGGTTGTGGTGATGGTGTTCGGTCTGGATTTACACCGACGGCCTCACTCGCCGGCGCTCTCACAGTCGGACCAATAGTCGGAGCGATTGTGGGACCAACAGGCGGACCGGCAGTTCGGGGAACCGCTGGCGTCAAGTCGTCCTTCGTTGTGTCACCGATGCCTTCGAGCCAATAAGGTTTTCTTTTCCCTCCCCCACTCTTCTGGACGTACATCCTATTGTACCACAAATTGCGGTATTCGTTAAACCATTTCCATTTGATGCCGTCCGGAGTGGCCTTATTCTCCTTACTCTTGTCTCTGCTCACCATCGCCTGCAGATAATACCCGAAATCTCTATCCGAGCATTCCCTCCACTCGTTGTAGAATTTGATCGAATCGTTCACTCGATTGAGGAATGCTTTGAAATAAGTCTTCGAAACCTTGTCTTTCGGTTCAAACATAGCGCTGAAATAGAGAAACCCTAACCAATACAACTCGTACAGCCAATAGTAGTACGCGTACTGTCGGAACGCGAGACGATAAGTGGGCACACGTTCCTCGTGAGCATCTTTGATCCATAGGTCCACGTTTTTGTCTTCGGTTTTCTCTTTGATCTTAGGAGCGCTTAACGGTTCGTTAGTGAATTTGTTTCGAAATGTGGTCACGTATGTGTCTTCTGCCTGAAGGACGCGCTCGCGATAAGTCCTGTGGTAATCGAGCTGCAGGTGAAACCAATTGCGAACACTGGCCAACAGCTGTAGAAACGCATCCGTCTTTCCCTCGCATAAATCCGGAAGCGCTACCAATATTGGGCGCATTCGCTCCATCTGTTCCTCGCATTCGCGTATTACCCCATCACTCAACACACCCAATGCTCGAGTTTCCTCAATCATGGCATTTACTTGTTCGCGATATCCATCACAAGTCGCTTGTATTGCCGCCATATTTGTTCAAATGTTTTTCTCCTTTTGTCTATGGTTTAGAAATAGATAAGAATTTTGATTTTGTGAGTCTAAAAAATATTTTGCAATAAATTTTTGAATAGAATTTTTTTCATAAATATTTTGGGAATTTTTTTAAAAAACATTTTCGCAAAATTAAAATATTAAATACAAAATTTTCGAAATCGATATTTTTATTATTGCAAACAAATTCTTGCAAAAATAAAATCTTAATTATTGTTTTAATAGAGAATACCAAAACTTATTAGAACTTATTTAGAAATTTAAGCATTATTTTTATTTTGTGGTAAATTGATATGCAATTAAAAATATATAATTTTAATTGAATTAATAAATCTATTTAAATTATAAATATTTAATAATCACTTTCTCAGTCTATGATGAAAATAAAATGAATTTATTAATGATTATTAAATATTTATGGTTAACTAAACTTATAAGGAATAAATCATTATTTTAATTTATTTATTTTACTTTATTTTAACTTTATTTTAAATCTAATTTAGAGTTTGTTTTCAAATTTATTTTGACTGAAATAATAGAATTTAAAATACAATTATTAGCGCTTAAGATATCGCGATAGCGTTGCCAACTGTAAATTAAAATTTTAGCTGACCTTTTGAAAAAATTTGCTGTAAAAAAGCTGACATTAGCTGACAATGAAAATTCATTAGAATAAGATAGGTATTTACAAGAGTATTTTTTATAAAAGTACATCAATTATTTGTGTAAATTATATAAATTAAATTGATTTTGCTAATAAAATTAACTTATTATTGTCGGAAGCAAAGTTTTTATTATATAAATTTTAAACAGTAATAAATTCTCAACAAAGTTTGTTTAGTGAGAATTTTAGTTTTTTCTTCTTTAATCGAATTAATTTTGATCATAAATTCCAGTTTTGTCTTTGGTTCAAAATTTCATACATTAAAATGCAAATGAATATTTTAGACATTTTAAAAATCATAATTAGGGCCAACTTTTAAGTCATAAATCTAATATAAATGATTTTATATAAAAAAACATAATTTTTATTCTATGATTTTTTAAGATTTAAAAATAGAATTGATTTATCAATATAAGCATAATTTTATTTGAACTATTTATACAAATACTAATACCGCTATTATATTAATTTATAAAATTCAAAAAATTATTAGGTTTACATTAAAGAAAGGTATGTTAATAAAAAAAATTTTAAAAGATATTTAGCTGACATTTGTATGCTATTTTAAATAAAATAGCTCACATTATCAAAAACTCGAGTCCAAAAAGCTGACCATTTGGCAACCCTATATCGCAAGCATTACCTCAACTCATCGTTATTAAGCCTCGTCTTCATTGTCCGAATCGGCTGTGTCTGTGTCTTCATCTCGATTATCCTCAATCAGTGGACCCAACACTGGGTCGTAGTCAATGTTAGGCTCGTATCTAACATCTTGTAGTTGTGGAAGAAACGGATGCCACATATACTCATCTAAATCCTGATCGCCCTCTTCGACCACTTCCTGATTCGGATCTGTTGGTGGAATGAACTCAATTTCAAATCTTAAAATTTTTGGCCCCAAAAGTGTGAATTTATAGAGGTTTTACTGTATTGTGAAATATTAATGTAAATGAATTTAAAACAAAATCTTAATGAGGTTTTAATGAGAGTTTATTCATAATTACTTACTTTTACTTTTACGATATATAGTTCTCTATTTATAAATTATAGATGAATTAGAAATTTAGATGAATATTGTTTTTCATAATTTTGAATTAAATATTTACAAATCACTGCTATCCCACTATTACTTCACACAAACACCACTCTTATTATGTTTACTTACTATAATACTTCTTCTATCGTGGGCCAAACGGATGCCACATATACTCATCGAAATTCGGATCGCCTTCATATGCCACTTGTCCGCCACCGTCAGCGCCCTCCTCGACAACTGCCGCATTCGGATTGAGTGGTACGACTCCAACCAATTGCGGGGGAATATACGGCTCTACAGGTGGCGGTGGTTGTGGTTGTGCTCCATTGCCTGTCTGATGACGAACATCGAATACTGCACCGTAAAATTGACGATTTTCGAGAAATCGCGGACCAGTTGCCGATCCCTGGCCTTCGATCGGCGCTGTTGGCAGTGGTCTGACCGGTGGCCGACTTACGGTCTCAGTCGGCGGTGGAGTTCCCACTCGTGATGGTTGAGGCCTAGTATACCAAAGTCCACGGTATGCGTCCGCATGCGGGTCTTGGCCTTCATGTCGAGGCTTGACATGCTCGGCTGCATCGGTTTGCGAGATTCCACGCGTCCGCTGCGTTCCTGATGAGGACGCTTGTGGTGATGGTGTTCGGTCTGGATTCACACCGACGGCCGCACTCGCCGGCGCTCTCACAGGCGGACCAATAGTGGGAGCGATTGTCGTACCAACAGCCGGGCCGGCAGTTGGGGGAACCTCTGGCGCCAAGTCGTCCTCTGTGCCGCTACTGATACGCTTCATCCACTCCGGTTCGCGCACCCAATCCACACCAACACAATACATTTTATCGTACCACATGCGCCGGTAATCGTTAAACCCTCTCCATTTGAAGCCGTCCAGACTGTTGAAGTTCTCTTCCCGCTTGTCTCGGTTCACCATCTCCTGCAGATAATATCCCAAATGCGCGTCAGAGCCTTCTCTCAAAAACCAGGAGTTATTGCTAAACTGTTTCAAAGAAGGGTTGAAATCCTTTACAGTATTCGCATTTATCATACCGTTCGGCTCAAACATTTGGCTGAATTCGACGAAACGTCTGTATAAATAGGACAACAAATAATAGTGCACATACTGTCGGTACGCGAGACGATAAGTGGCCAGACGTGTCTCGTGATCATCGTTGATCCATT
>JAQIYA010001155.1:0-14271 GCA_034699355.1 Microtritia minima | reverse complement strand
CACAACGATTGCCAATCAGTGTCTCTCAAAAGTGAGAGTAAAGTTATGCACACATTTGGCGAATTTGGCCATCAATTGGCGCGTTTCGACCGCAATGTAGTGGTTATCGAGTATCGCGAGAGTGAGAAGAGAGTCAATGGAGTGACAACTCTTGTCATAACACTCGACAAACTTCTTGTTCCGCTCGTAATCACACAAAAGCACAATCGAGTGCTCATTCATATCAATACCGGTCTCATCTCATACCTCGCACCGCATCGCAGACACTATAGTCTCGAAGACACTGTCCTCTGTTTTCGACGCATGATTTGTGAGCCAATAGTGAGGCCAATCAATGTCGACACCACTCACGAGCGTAAATCACATGACTATGTGATGAACATTATAGACAATTGTGAGAAATGGTCTCAACGAGAGCTCAAAAGTGGTGTCTATTCATTCAATGGTCGCGAATGTGTAGCATTGAGTTATTTATATCATATCGAAAACCACATTAAAAACTATCTTTTCGTAAACACTCCCAAACAGTGGACTGTCGTCTTCTTTTATCGCATGCTTTGGGACCAAAAAGTCAGACTAATTATTGATTTAAACATAACGCGTGAACTTAACTCAACCGACTTTTTGAACAAATTTAAAGCCGATATCGATAACGAAGAGCTAAGAAAAGTGAATCTAAAAGTTGATGTGATGTCAGTCACACGTAAAGGAGATTACATGCAACTCATATTATTCATTCAAAATATCAGAAGCAAAGAGTTTCGTGAATTAATTTACTTCCAACTGATCGACAATTGTAATACTATTGATGGCAAGTCTGAAACGTGTCCATCATTTGATGGTTACTTACAGTTCATACGCGACACGAGAGAGACGTACAGACACTTATCGAAACGAGAGTGCGGTCCGATTGTAGTGCACAGCGAAGACCGCAAAATAAGACGTTCGGCTTCGTTCGCATTGATTAACACCTGTTTGGATGACATCGAAGCGACTGATTGTGTGCACACTCTCTCCACACTCATCCGAATCGATACTCTTATTCAGCAAAGATATGCTGCAATTCGAGACTTTAATATTATGCGTCCTATAGTTCATGCCGTACTTCACTATTTGCAACAAAATAGCGATTTCGATGAGAAGTCGAAAAGCGTGGTCGAAGTTCGACAAGAAGTTATGGCTTTGTTTACATATATAGGCGAATGGAATATTAGGATTACAGAGCAGAGGAAAAGAGGAGAAGATGTGAGACAAGAAATTCACGACATATGCAAATGTTTTTTTAAATGTTATGATCGGATAAGAGAGAAGACATTCGCAGAAATACTAGTACTGGACATGCCATTCATATGTATGAAATTATATTATTATGAATGGCTCGAAGAGGAGGAGAGAATAGACGCCGAACGCAGACAAACAAAAGTCGGCCAACAAAGTGAAACAGAAACTCAAATTCAGACTCAAACCGAAACTGTTGAGCCCGACATGTCTGCAGAGTTGAGACCAGAAGTGGAGCAACAAAGTCAACACATTGAGTGCCAAACAGACATCGAATCAGATGAACACATGTCGGCATCAGATAAGACAAAATGGCAAACATTGAAAGACACAGCGAAACAGCCATTGAAGACATTATGGAAATTAGCGAAGACTGTCTACAAAAAAGGTAAAAAAGCTGTAAATTCTGTGCGCTTCTGTAAAAAAGATAAAACTGGAAAATAAACTCGTTTAGCATATGTTAAGTATGGAAGAGAGAGAAGATTAGGAAAAATTAGTGCCAAAAGAAGTGATTAAATCGTTACGAGAATTAAAAATAAGCGCACAATATATGGATCACAACGAGTCGATTGAGAAGACTAACCATGAGTTGAGTGATCAGTGAAGACAATTAGAGGAAGAAATTTAGATAAGTTTGGGTCAATAGTTGGATAGAGAAGTCAATTGGGGGTCAATTCTGATGACTATTGCAGTCAAAGTGGAGGACAAGAATGTGACTCATGTTATCGATAATGAATTGAATCTCGAAAGGAATCGAGAACTCATTTCTATGAATGTCTGAACGAAGACATGAAAGAGAATGACTTTATCGGCAAATTTGAAATCACTATCGAGTCGTTCATCGAAAACACTCAAATGAACGGAACTGACCGTCGCTTTGGTCGACAAAACAAACCGTTAAAACTTAAATCGACTTTCGGTGAAGTGATTTGCTTCAAGTTGTCCACTGATGTCAGACAACTGCCGGTCAGTCGCGGACTCAGTTATCGGTGGCGGCGCTGTCGGTGTCGGTCAAATGGCATTGTTGTTGGCCACGGGTTTGGAGACGTGTACGCCTCGGTTAGGAGTGAAGAGTTGCGACCATTGGTTAAGACAAGTGTCGAGAATCAGATCACTTCGATTAAGAGGTTTGGGAGGAATGGCATCACTTGTGCTCTACTCTCACAAATTGCAGTCTATCTATATTGAGGTCACATTTTAAGCATTGAGTAATTCATTCATTGATGAATACATTTAATTCATATTTACTTATAAATAATTGATTATTAAATGTTATAAAATTGTCATAAATAAAAATAAATTTTTTAAAAATCAGTGTCTCTTTTTCTTGCGAATAGTTATGACAGGTTCGATGTCGGGTCAACCGATTAATGACAAAAAGCAGACAATAAACGGTAAAAATGTCTGAAATTGTGAGTGTTGTGAAGGCATGCCATACGACTTGTTCGAGTGCGGCACACCTGCGATCTGCACCGCAAAAATTATAATCTTATAATTAGAGTGAATATTGTATAGCAATGTATAGCATAGTATCGTTAGTTTATATTAAGTATAGTTCGAGAAATTCAACTATTGATCATTTAATTAAAAAGTTTATATTAAAATTAAAAATGCTGTTATACTTTTATAACTGCTGAGACGCATCATATAATGAATGCAATAATATAAACATAAACAAGTATTTCTTATATGAGAGTATTAATTAAAATCTAATTATTGGAGTGCGAGCTATGCGTGGCTAACAATGCAGAGATTGTTTTCAAATTGGATTACTTCTCAATTGCAAAATAGCTGAATAGCAAAAGTGAATATTAGCTAAAATTAATTATCGTTAATTATTATCAGACATAAGATCGGGTGTGATATTCTATGATGAATAATAATTTGCAACCATTTCTGAAAGCTTTCAGTGGTTTGTATATAATTATTTATAATTTGTTTACGCGTTTCAATTGTTTGATTTAATAAATTTCAAATTTGTTCATATATTCAGATACAATTCAAAGCCTAAGTTCGAGAGCACAATCTTCTTCGTCAGTGAAAAGTTTTAATATCTCCAAACAGTTGAGCAGTTCATCGTTGACTGGAAAGATATCGAGTCCGCTATGCATTAAGGAAACTCATGAGCGAAGCACTCAAACTACAGACATAGAGAGAGCTGAGAGAAGCGTAGACGCAACACAACAGATACGAGAGTCAACGAGTCAGACTGATTTGTCTGCAGATGAAAGTGATTATCGAACTCCGCTGAAATTGCTGCCAATTAATGACCAGAATATATGCACCCAAACGGAAGTGAAAAAGGCTGATGAAAATCATACACAGACGGATCATTCAGTGTCTGATGGAAAGAATAGACTCGCAAATCTGTTGTGGAGAAATGGCGGTAAAGTTAAGCAAAATCAATGTCCGAATGGCAGTAAATCGCAAATTAATTTAAATAAAGTCAACAAATGCTGTTCTATTCAATAATTAAATTAAATTTTATGTATATTTTTTCGTTTATTTCATAAAACAGTTTTATTCTAAAAGTATTAAATATAGAAAATTAAATTGAATTCATAACAACTTTCAAGTTTATCAAATCAATAACTTTTAGCTGATATCCTTTAACTTTTAGCATCCATTTTAAATGTAATTTTCTCTTAAATTTAAATAAAATAAATATTAAAATATCGAAGTGATTCTATTTCACTCAAATATTTTAGTTCAATAATTGAATATTTAAAATTGGTTGAGACAAGTGTCGAGAATGAGATCACTTCGATTAAGAGGAATGCAATGTTTGGGAGGAATGGCATCACTTGTGCTCTACTCTCACAAATTCCAGTCTATCTATCTATCTATCTATCTATATATATATATATATATATATATATATCAATTCAATTTTTAAGCTAATTTTATATTAATAAAATAAAATAAAATTATTAATTATTGGATTTATTATTAAATAAATAAATTATTAATTAATTAAAATTACTGAATATTTTAAGAATTATTCATAAATAAAATTTCTAATATTTATTATATTAAATAAAAGTGATTTACAGTGAGTGACAATCACTGCACGAATCATTAAACACACAAACCGTAATGAAATGCAAGTCGTGTACAATTTTTGTAAAAATTTCAATAAAAAATTTGAAATAAAATTACTTTAGAAGGTATTCATTTTATATTCATCTTCCAAACTCATCCAAACTATCTTTAATTAATTTGCATATAATTCTGCTATAAAGTTATATTTCTTACGTTACTATCATTTAAAAGCATTCATTGATCATATCTAATGTTACATAAAATTTTCACTTAAGATTATTATTAGATAAAAAAATTGTTAAACAAAAAGTTATATCATTTCAAAAATATTACAAATTATATTCTAATTAAACATTTGAATTCCAAAATTTTAAATTAAATTTCAATTTCTTTTATTTAATTAAAATATTACTAGATTTTATGTCAAAACTAAACTTATAAATAAATGTTTCCAATAATTATATATTAAGTTTTACAATATATTTGTATTAAGTTATGAATTGCATAGTTGTTCGATATCGAGTCAGCGATGCCAACAAAACGATTTGAGAAATCTTATATGCAAATGAAATTATTATTGCAGTGTTTTTAAAAATTAAATTTAAAAATGACTTACAAGTTAAAAATGAGTTATAATAATAATTGTCAATAATTGTGAATAAGTTGTAGAAAACGAATACCAATCAAAGGCACTCTTATCGGTCCGATTATATGCCAACAATAAATTCCAACCATTACTTATGTTACAAGAGATATGAAGTATTCTAATAGTAAAATACAATATACACTAGTGTTAGATCTAATAAAAATCATGACTCTTTAATTCCAAAATTTACACTTAACTATAATTTAGAAAAATAATTTGTTACTGAATTTATAAGTAAAAGTTTAATGTAAAATTTCTAAAAATCATTAATAAAAATTTTGTGCAAAATTTAACCATATATTCAAAAGTTATTAAAAATAATCTGTAATATTTATTATAAAAATATTAAGTTTAACATTAGATTAATAATAATTAAAATGTTTTCTAAAAATGGAATAAATAAAATAATATAAAAACAATTAAATAGAAAATTTTATTTTTATTTTATTTACACTGTAATCAATTATAATAACCTTTGATCGAAACAAACTTTTAAAGATTTAGAAAAACACACCGAGAAATATGTCATAAAAATGTCAGACAAATACAATCTGTATTTATAAAAAATTGTACTCATTGCTAGTCTCATAAATTTTTGATCATTACTGTATTTTCAAATGTTATAAAAAGCTAATCATAAATTCTTACATTTACTGTATATAAGTTATATAATAGTTATAACTCGTCATGTTTAGGACCGCTAAACTCTTCGTGCGATATATAGCCATTCTTATCTCGATCTTCGTGCTGAAATATTTCCTCCACGAGCTTATCCTGATCTGGTAAGTCATCATTTTTCAAGCTCTTCGCCGCCTCTGGCATCTGCTTTTTCAAGTACGAGCTCACCTGAAACAACATAAACATTTTTAAAATAAACATATAATCTAGTGGTCAGCTATGCCTCCTCTCTGGAGAGCTGATTGTCGTCGTTCTCGTCGATCTCCTTAAACACGTTCACAGGTGTCGGCCCCTCGTCGACGGCCAGACACTCCACTTCGAACACGAGCGTCGCCTTCGGCGGTATGCGATCGCCGGCGCCGCTCTCGCCGTACGCCAAGTGCGACGGTATGGTCAGCTTTCGCTTCTCGTGCGGACACATCTGCAGCAGGCCTTCGTCCCAACCCTTAATCACTTGTCCGACGCCCAACTGAAACTTGAACGGATCGCTGCGCTCGTAACTGACAAAACAAAACATATTCCAAACTTCGGTAAACTAATGTCTAGCGAATGGCAGTGAGCCTAACCTGGAGTCAAACTCCGTGCCGTCGAGCAGTGTTCCCCTGTAATGCATGGTCAACATGTCGCCGCGAGTGGACGCCCTCTCGCAGCCGCCGTCCGGCTTCGACAGCACCTCCACCTTCATCTCGGTCAGCGTCTCGTCCTCGTTGTCACTGGCGTTGACCGCCAACGCGAGCACCACAAGCGTGAAAACAATTGCCACAAACGCCGAACTCATCTCTAGTTATGAGTAAATCGAATCAACTCCTCGTCTGACTTATCCAACGCTAGTCTACTCTAACGCTTACGTAATGCAATGTTAGTACACGTGTCTCATGAGCACAACAAACACGTCATTGATGTTCACACCACTCATCACGCGTTCACTTCCTTTTCCGTTTCACTCGCAGAGCGTGTCTGTTGTGGCGAATCAATAGTCGGCGAAACAGATCCGCAAACTCCGACCAGGTATGGGCCGCTACTCGACCGACCCCGAGAACCCGACCAAGTCATGTAAGGCGCGCGGCAGTAATCTGCGCGTGCACTTCAAGAACACCCGCGAGACGGCTCAGGCCATCAAAAAGATGGCGTTACGGCGCGCCCAGCGGTACCTGAAGAACGTGATCGGCCAGAAGGAGATCGTGCCGTTCCGCCGATTCAACGGCGGCGTAGGCCGCAAGGCTCAGGCGAAGGTGTGGGGCACGACTCAGGGCCGATGGCCGCGCAAGAGCGCCGAATTTCTGCTGCAATTGCTGCGCAACGCCGAGAGTAACGCCGACTACAAGGGTCTGGACGTCGATCGGCTGGTCATCGAACACATTCAGGTGAACCGCGCGCCCAAAATGCGTCGCCGCACGTATCGCGCGCACGGAAGGATCAATCCCTATATGAGCAGTCCGTGCCATATAGAGGTGATTCTCAGCGAGAAGGAGCAGATGGTGGCCAAAGCGCCCGCCGATGACGCGGACGCGCCCAAAAAGAAGCCGTCGAAGAAGAAGATGGCGCGACAGAAGCTGATGAATAGAGAGTGAATTGAAAGCTGAATTTGTATCAAATTAATAATAGGCAAATGTAAAAAACGTACGAAACGTTTGGATTAATAATAAAAATGTTTTCAGAAAATAAATGTCTATTTTAATGACTTTTTAAAGTTGTTTTCTTTTTGATGACATTTTATGGTTGCCTTTTTAATTTCATATGAAAATATTTGGTAAAACAAGAAATATTTGATAGTTATGTGCGCATTGAGTGTGACTTTACTTTATTACGAGAAAGAATTTAATTTTCGTGTGTTAGACCTTTAAAGGATTAAGTATTTATCTCTTATCTTTTTTCGATTTAAATAAATTTAAAATCTAAATTTTAAATTTTTAAAATTTTAAATAAATATTTTACGCAAATTTTCATATATTCATAAAATGGCTCACGTTTTTGCATTGTTTTTATATGTATTTTGATTTCAAAATGACTTGATAATAACGGACCATTTTTAACGTTACACTCTATGTTAACGTATTTTGGTTTTAAGAAAGGGGTTCATAAAAATGGTACACAAATGTACTTCCACTGTGTAATGATAAGCTTAAAATTTACTTCTTTAGTCTCTATAATTAAAAGTATTTTATTCAATTAAATATCTATCGGTTTATTAATTTATAAATAGTGCATTACAATTAAAATAACTACTAGTGGATAGTGTATAAACTTTAACAATATTTTCAAAAAACGAAAAACTAAACTGTTGTTTGGTTTTCATTTTAATGATCTATATTTATAAAAGATATTAATATGGCTTAATTCAAATTCAAATTTGCTTAAATATGTTTAAAATAATCGAAAAACTAAATTCAATCAATTTGTTATTAGTTTTTTATAGTTATTATAAGAATGCAAATTTAGTCGAGCACTGCGTTCAAGTTCGGGATTATCTAAATTTGCATATTATTATGTAATTATTAATTATTTAATTATTCTCGATTAGGGTCTGAATCGGTACACACTCTAACAGACCAAATATTTCTCGAGAGCTCACAATTAAAATTGAAAATTATTTATTCGATTTATTTTAATTACAATACCCTTGAGATGTCAACAAATTGTTAATTTTAACATATATGGTGAATAGTAATTGAAGAAATTTCTTAAATAGATTTTGATTAACTGCTAATCAATGTTATACTAATGAGCGTTAGTTTTGCGCTATGAATGCAAAATAAATAGAGAGGAAAAATTGAATTTTATGCAAATTACAATTTTGAAAATATATAATAGCTTAAACTCAAAGTCCAGACGAGTGCTGTCATCAAACACTTTTGGTTAAAAAAAATCTCGTCTCCAGAATCAAAATTGAGTTATTTTTAATATATAGGAAATAATAAATACTGCGCAGTTTTAAATTATTGATTTAATTCAACATATATTAGTTCTATTATTTAAAAATTTTTTCATATTTTATTAGAATCAATATTTATTATTTCGAAAACTATTATGAAATTAAATATGGAATAACGTGAGTCGTCAGAAGTAGTTTATAAAATATTGAAATCGATTGAAAGTCATATATATATATATAGCTAAAAGAATTTTATTTTAATTTTGAACCGCTGATAAGGTTCACAATAAACCAGAAACAAAGAAATAATTACAAAAGTTTACTGCAATCACTTGTATAGTTCAAGAATCGCTTAATCATACTGTAAAACATTCGCCTACTAATGTCATAAATAAAAAGGATAATGCATCCCAACATATACATCCTTATACGCATCTTTATATGCATCTTTGTCTTTGATTATTAAACTGACGAGAGAATGGAGAGTCAATGCATTGCTACTCAAATAAGACAATTATAATCTGATTAATCAAAATTTGTCACTAACTAAACAAGTCAACAATTTTTCTTCTTATAAATGCTTGCGAAAGTATAATTTCACGCGCCTTTTATCCATTATTAGTTGATTCAGTGGCAAATCTATTTTAGTGTCCATTTTAGTGAAATTTGTTTGAATGCGTAAATGAATAGACAATTCAAATTTTAAAATAATTACTTGAGTAGCCTTGTATTAATTCTTCGCTCTCTATTCAGTTCAATCAAGCTTTGCATAAGAGCTGCGTCTCAATACGGACTCTCAATAGAGTTTTACTCTTTAAAGAGTTTAACGTTGAAATTAAATTAAAGTGAGTGATACTCATTATACTAGTGGTTACTTAATTTCCACAACAACTGGCGCTGTATTCCTGACAACTGGTTTCGACTTAAGGGAAATCTGGATTCAATCAATTCAACACAAGCGCAACAATTTAACGGTTTTTAAGCTAAGTTTTAGTAAGATATGAAAAGGTGATCAAAGGTGAAATAATTGCATTATTTATAATGATATATAATATATTTGAAAGAAAGTTCTTCTTAAAAAAAATTAATTTTAATACAAAATTATATTTCATAATTTAATTATTCTTTAGCGTTTGAAAAATGCCGCAAATTTTGTCTCAATTTATTTGTGTAAAAATATATTAAAGTTTATTTCTCTAGTCTTTATAATTAAAAAAAAAGTATTTTATACTATTAAATATATTAATTTATAAATAGTGCATTACAATTAAAATAACTACTGTAGTAATAGTGAATAAACGGTATAATTATTTTCAATAAACGACAAACTAAACTATTGTTTTCAATATTTTCTGACATTTTCAATATTTACTGATCTATATTTATAAAAGATATTAATATAACGTAATTCAAATTCAAATTTGCATAAATATGTTTACAATAAATTCAATCAATTATTACCTAATTATGATTGCGTGCTAACTATTTTTAAATGCATTGTTAGATATGAGCATAAGCTCAAGTTACCACTTATTAGATTTACAAGTTATTCATAATAACTTATCTCATGTATATTATCATAATTTCAATTATGCTTTATATTATTATATATATTTTTTCGTATAATATTTAAATCAAATCATGAGATAACTTCAAGGGCAAGCTCTAGCGCTTGTATACTAAAAAATACAATTTTAAATTAGCATTTATTATTTCATAATTTAGTCGAACAAAGAAAAAGAAACATATATACAATTTATTACTTTATACTGTATAATGTAATTTTGGCGTCTTATTTAAAAGAAAGTTATTATTAAAAGTTTGTATTACAATATCGATATAAAAATTTATAAAATTGGAAATTCTTGGATATCGCAGTCCCTCTAAAGTAACCAAAAAGTGACATAAATAACGCGTGCATTAATTGAATAAAGCGCTCATTTCGAAATGTCTGTGTTCTTACATTCAGATTTAATTGATTTAATTACAATTAATAAAAATTGCTGAGTGGTATGAATCTCAAGGTTTATTCCCGATTAAGAAAATATGTGAAATGTTGAATAAATAGGAAAAGATAAAAACCAATTTGTTAGACATTAAAATAAGCTATTTCTTCTGCTGGTATACCTAAAGGCGACTTAAAGGCGCATATTTGATGAATTTTTGTGGCGCCCAAAAATTAAGTTAGAAAAAATTTATTTTTATCATTTGTCAATGCATTCATGCGTTCAATTTTACATTTCAAAGTTATAAATCCTATTAAACTACATTATTTATGTCACTTTTGGGTTACTTTTGAGTGAATAGCGATATCCAAGAATCGCCAGTTTATAACAAAAAAACCGAAATTAATATAATTTATTTAAAAGCTTTATTGAGCTAATTGCCAACATTGTCAAAGTTTACAAAACTACTGTACTTTCCAGCGATTCAACTATAATAAAGTGAAAAAATTTTTTTTTGTTTTAAATTCATCATAAATTTACAAAATCAATAATTCATAAATTGTAAAAATCAATAATTGGCTTAATGTTAATTTGTCAGATGTCGTGATGCAATCGAGGGCTGAAACACTGAGCTGTCATACTAGAGATAGACAAACGATACCGACGGGTCGGGTGGCGCTCGACTTGAATCTAATTCATAACTAATTTCGTCATTTGAAATAAATTTGAATTGAATTTTTAAAAATTATTAAAACGTCAATTTGTTAAGAGAATAATTTTTGAAAATTATCGCTATCCAAAAATTAACTATAATTAATCAGTTTGTAATTTAGTTTACAATTTAATAATTTAAGGAAATACCAAATCGACTCAAGACTGCGAGCCTGTACTCAACGAAAATCACGAGTAATATTGAAAGCGTTGTCTCAAACAAAAATTTTTTTCGCTCGCCTGATACGCGAGGATTCCAACACAATGGCACCTACTCTTACATAATACTTTTAATTTAAAGAAGAAAAAAAAATTAAAAGCCTTGAACAACACAACAACAAACACAAACTCTACCCATATTTAGATTAAGTTTCTTATATAAAAACTAGTTTGTTAGCGCCACTCATCCAACGCTTCGCTTAGTTTTGTACAAAGTGTCTCAATTCGATAGCGAGATAAAACTTTTTTACTCGAAAAAATACTTAAATCACACACAAATGTATTATTTACGATGAAATTGCAAACTGGCTGAACGTCACGTTTAACTCGGGCTAACAATTCACTTCCCAAAACACATCGCGCGGACTTTGTAAGCAAACTTTTTGTAAGCAATATTTGCTTTTTAAATAAATAATAAAAAAAAACGTTTGAATATAATAATAATAATAATGTTTATCTAAAATCAATATTTAATATAAAACTCGCTGCGAGTTTGCTGTTCGGCAGTGCGCTCACATAATTGTAATGCGATAGTCGCTGAGCGAGTCCTCCAAATAAAGTTTTTTTTTGCATCATTTATTTTAGTGTCGCGTTACGCGTTTCGGATCGCATTAGGTTTTCGCCAACTGATCCCATAGTTTTCTGATTACATAATTATCAAAAAAAAGAGAGAGCAAACCCATGGACACCAATGTCGAGCAGAATAAGCCCAATAGGAGGCCGTCGAAGTATCTCTATCTGTCGGCGGCGTCGGCTCTGTTGGGCGCCATCGGTATGGGACTGGTTCTCGGCTGGACTGCGCCGGCCTTCGACGACATGGAGAGAGACGACAGCGATCCGCAGCTGACCAGCGAACACAAGGAGGAGAAATCGTGGATCGGCTCCAGCATGACATTGGGAGCCTTAGTGGGAGCGCTGTCTTCGGGTAACAGATTTGTCAGCAGCAAAATCTACAAAAGAATGCATTAATTAATTAGCGTAAACTTGATAAAAATGAAAAACATTTTAGGTCCGATTTCGCAACTGTTAGGCAGAAAAATAGCGCTAATAATTTATGGCCTGCCATTCACGTTGGGCTGGTTCATGCTATTCATGGCCCGCAGCGTCGCCGTCATTATAATCGGAAGAGTGATACTCGGCGTTAGCGCCGGTCTCATATCGGGCACTGCGCCCACTTATGTCGTCGAAATAAGCACTGATAAGATTAGGGGACTTCTCGGAACTTTCTTCCAGGTATGGCTTTTGGGTTGGACTCGACTTTGATTTTTATCTTTATTTTTTTAAAACTTAATTATTTTGACATTTTCCTCTTTTCTTCTCTTCTTTCTTGTTTCACTGATGCCGCCCGTCATCGATATCTAACTAATAGGTAAACGTCACGATCGGCATACTCTTGGTCTACGTGTTCGGCTCGTTCATGACCTGGAATTGGTTGGCGTTCATAGCGATGATTCCCACTCTGCTGATGACCATAATGATGATCGGTATGCCCGAAACGCCCATTTGGCTGCTGACCAAATCGAAATCGTTGGCCGCGCGCCAATCGCTGGTCAAACTGAGACACCCGTCCAGCGATAACGAGACCGAACTGAACGAACTCACCGAACAGGCGAAGGCCTCGCAGACTAGTTCGGGATTGTCTTACAAACAGCTCAGACAGCCGGTGGTGTGGAAGCCGTTCGTTCTGGCGCTCGGACTCATGTTTTTCCAGCAGTTCTCGGGCATCAATGCGGTCATGTTCTACGCCACCAACATCTTCAAGGACTCGGGTTCGTCGCTCAAGCCCAGCACCGCCACCATCATTGTCGGCGTCGCCCAAGTGATCGCCACAATAGTGGGCGCCGTTCTCGTGGTCTTCTTGGGCCGCAAAGTCCTGCTAATCCTGTCGGGCTCGGGTCACTCGATCAGCCTGAGTGTGATGGGGTTCTACTACTTCTTTCAGGACGAGCCCGGCGGACAGAGCTCGAGCTACGGATGGATACCAGTGGTGGCGCTCGTCTTCTTCATCATATCCTTCTCGATCGGCTTCGGACCGATTCCGTGGCTCATGATTCCGGAGATGACGCCGGCGTCGGCGCGCAGTATGGTCTGCGCGGTGTCCACCGGTTTCAACTGGTTCTTCGCGTTTCTAATCACCAAGAATTTCGAGTGGCTTCAGGACACGGTCTCAAAGCACGGCACGTTCTTCCTCTTCACCTGTTTCTGTCTGCTGAGCGTGGCGTTCGTGATAGCGTTCCTGCCGGAGACCAAAGGCAAGTCCTTGGAGGAGATCCAGAAGGAGTTCGCCAACAAGAGTGGCTCGTCTGGCGAGAGCACGCCGTCGGCGTCGATGATCAAGAGGAACGAGGGAAAGACGAACGGATCGGATAAGACGATGGAGATGAAGGAAAAGAAGTAGACGGACAGCGAGACAACCGAATGACAAACTTATTAATATTGTTTTTGTTAAATCAACTTTTTATTTTTATTAATTTTGGTGACGATTTACGAATTAATACTGAACTTTGGAAGCGTTTGGTGGGGAGAAAACAAATGTTTATTTTATTTACGAATTGACCATTATTTTTATAGCAATGACTTATTTTATTTTTATAAAAAGAAAGATAAATTTATATAATTTCTTACACATAGTGTACAAATATAACTTTATATATAAATATATGTACTTTAAATATTTAAATATGTATTTAACACAAGCGCAGCATAAAAGTACAGTATATATATTGATATATACCCCACAAGCGTTTCTATTTATACTCGCGAGTGAAGAGTGACTATTATTTTTCTCTTAAATGAATGATCTCTCTCTCTCTCTCGTCTCTCTAAAAGAGGCAATAACCCAAAGCGGGGTACACACACACACACACACAAGCATTCAA
>JAQIYA010001154.1:0-14272 GCA_034699355.1 Microtritia minima | reverse complement strand
TCAGCGTAACCATAAATTTTCTCTGTCATTCCTAGATTTTCATTTTTTTTTCATAAAAAATTCCTGGAAATTCCCGGACAATGGAAATTGTAAGCACTCTCCAAACTTCTATAAGTTTGTAACTTCTATAAAAATTTTCAATATCTGTATAGTATAAAAAATTATTTATTAACATTTAATTGGTAATTAAGTATAATATATAGACAAAAGGATATAACTTACAAATAAATTTAAGATCTTATATTGATATATAATAGTAACTTTAATTTGATCTAATATTTAGTAAAACTTTAATTATATTTTAATTATAATTAATTATTAAATTTAAAAATCTATATTAAACTCAAAGTAAAGTATAAAAATTAATTAATCACTTAATTATTTAATGATATACAAATATAATGCTTCAATTATTTAAGTAATTCATAAGAAATTATAAGTTAGCATTTCATAAAAAACAGATATGATATGCTGTTTATTAAATATGATCCAGTTTTAAAAATTTCATGTTCTTTTCCTGATAAACTGTGGCCAACAAAGCTGTTGTTGAGAAATTTTGTTCATAACAAATAAAAGTATATAATTTAAAATAAAGTGCAATTTATTGTTAAATTAAAAATGTAAAAACTTAATATGGGTTCGCATAAGCGCTCCAATAATCTAAAGAAATTTGATTTTATAAATAACGATAGAATGCATTATTTAGTAATTGATACCAAATATCTCCAATGATATTAAAGAGTTAACAAATCTTGTAACATAAAAAAAATTAAATTAAGCAAAATTATAGTATTAGATATAATTTATTAATGTTTCAAACAAATTGAACGGTTAAGTAATTCAAATTGTAATCCCAAACTGAAATATTTCTTAAAGATTTAAACCATATTATCGATTTAAATAATTGCCATAACTTATCTAAAAATGTATTTTTTTTAATTTAAAATGATATAAATAAGTAAATTATATTGAATAGAATTGAATTAACGGCTTAATATTATTGAAGCCCGAAGTAGAACAGTAAAAATGAAATTCTTGCAAATCGATTAAGCTTTAAATAGTACATAAACTTACGTTATGTTAAAATAGGTAAGACTGCCTGACACTAGTCATTATTATTATTAATTCATAATTAATATGGTATATATTCGCAATTTGAATGCTATATTTTCATAGCTTTCTTTAAATTAACTGATGATTTAATTTTTTACATCACATTAAATTATATGGTACTTAATGACAAGCGCTGTAGTCGTGTCATAACTTAGAGTCAATTTCGTGTACGCAGTAAATTATATATATTTCATAATGCATAATAAGCTTAATAATTAATATGTATAATACTTATAATTTTCTCGAAATTTCTTTATGTCTATTAATGTAACTTTAATTAATACAAAATTCTGTTGAATAATATAGCAGTTTCGCTATTAATTAAAAACACATTATTAATGCCAATCTCATACGAGCCATGTTAAGCATCACCAAAAATAAACTGAAGCGAATCGAGATAACCGCCGTCCAGCTTCAGATTCACACCCGTGGCGAATGAGGAGTCATTGGAAGCGAGAAAAGCAATAGCTTTGGCCACGTCTTCGGGCTCACCAGCTCTTCGTAAAGGATACTTCTCGCTAACGGCAGTCCACATCTTCTCTATTTGGTCGCTTGTCATTCCGAAGTTCTCATAGACCGGTGTCTTTATTTGAGCGGGACTGCCATCAATTATATTTCAAATATAGTGCCAATAATTAACAGATTAAACAATTTTATGTAATTTATGTTCAAAACAGATAAATCGATTGACATTCAAGGAAAATAAATTAAATAAAATATTAAAATAATTTAATAAAAATTACTTCGCTTGACCTGAAACTAACTCAAAACAATAATTTATAAATGATATTTGGTTAAAAGCCCTTAAGCTTAGTGTTATTAAATTTGATATATGCATATGAATTATGAAAAGGGCATACTTGACACTATTGACGCGCACCCCTTTCGGTCCGAGATCGTAGGCCAGACAGCGAGTCAGCATATCAATGCCACTCTTGGCGATACAGTGCGCCATTGAGTTGGAAAACTAATTTGTTCAAATCAATATCAAATTACAGACTTAAGCAATAAAAAAATCTAATAAACATATGACAGCCTATAAAGCAAGTCTATTAAGTCTTACGGGTTTAAATGAGGAAACACTGGAAACGTTAACAATGGCTCCCTTTTGTTGAATTAAATGCGGAACCGCGTAAAACGACAACTGAAATGTGTTTCGAAGATTAGTGCGCATTACTTTGTCATAGACATCGAGAGCGTCGGTCTGTTCAATGTTACTGTTGGAGTCAAACTGTGCCGCATTGTTCACCAACACATCCAACTGACCGAAAGTTTTGATTGTCACGTCAATCAGATTTTTGGCGTCCTCTTCCTTGTCCAGGTCTGCCACAACTTCCAGAGCCTTTTGATTATATTTTTTAAATCAACACTTATTTAAGAAAAGCTACTTTTTATACAGAAATGTAAAATCAAATTAACTTAATGTATTCAATTTTTATTTAAAAAACTTGTTTACCATTTTTAACAGAACCAAATATGAAGCAAAACAACATTTCGATATTTTATAAAGAGATTAGTCATTAATTTATTTATAAATTGTATGTTATGATTGCATAATAATACATATTTAATCAAATTTGTTTAGAACTTAAATTTTATAATATTTGCAAAACAATTTTTTCAACTAAATAATTATTTAGTAAATAATTTATCAAATTGATTAAAACCAGTTTATTGGCGTAATCAACAAAATTACTAAATAACATAAAAGTCATTTTTAAATAAAAAATTTTGCAAAAAAAAAGTTAAATTGAATTGTAATTGAATTGTAACTGTAATTGTTAAAAGATAAAGTCAAATAAAAAGTATTGCAAAATAAAATTGAAAACGTAAAAAATTAATTATAGAAAATGCAAATCTAATCTATTTATTTAAGTAAAATTAAAATAATTTTAAGAATCCAATTAAAATCTGCTTATAAGAAGAATTTAATTTAAGAACAGGTAGTATAAAGAAATTTAAATAAAGTTAGTAAGTTTTTTTACATTCTGACGTGATTTATTTGTCAATTGTTGTCACAAACTTACACGCCTAACGTAAAAGTGATGAGCCTATTGTAGCATTAAAAACAAGTACGGTATGAATTACTTTCAAAAATAGATGGCAATCTTTTTATATAGAGTAAAATAAATATATTTTATTCGACGAATTTTACATACATTCTCGCTTTAAAATTATTAATTATCAAATCAATAGCAGTTATTATGCAAATATTAAGTATATAAGTAATTGTTATATTTTACGTAATGTCGTCAATACTTTTCATGTTTGTGAAGTTCAGGCCAAGTATCACTACTTTTAAACAACGGATTTCAAAATTAAATATTAACTGATTAATTGATTTTAAAATTTAAAATTAATATTTTTGAAAATTTATTTCATTTATGAATACAAGCTATTGATATGAAATTTTCTTTAAACTTTTACCGTTTGATGTAATTTGTATTTTTAAATCATGATAAATAATAAGAGCATATATTTTGTTTGTTTAGCAAAACGAGTTAACTTAATAAAATAATTGAATGTGTGTTCGTTTTAAATGATTATTTCTTTTGTTTACTCTGATATCAAATGTAAAACTTGCAGCTCAGATATATTATTAAAATAATAACTTTTAAAGTGGCGAAACTGCGGCAAAAATGACTAGTAGTTAGAAATATTAGTGATTTTAAGAATTGCTACACATTGACCAATATATTGTATTATTATTTATAATAAGAGTTGATGGCATTCGCTATTATTTTGTCAAATATAGTTTATCCCGATTTAAGCAACTCTTATCGACAACAATAGCTACTTAAACCGTATTAAACAAAAAATCGCTGAGCGCTTAAATTGGGAACAAACTGTATATTATTGTTAATGAAATTTTATGATTATATATTTTAAAATAGACTTAAATATTACATCATAATATCATTAATTTTGATTTTTATTATAACTTACTTTAATTATGTGTAAAACTAGACATTTAGCCATTAAGTATAAATGAGAAGTTTGGCAATTAAAATACGCTTAAAATGGCAATTAAAACAATGGTTGGCATACCTTTGCTTTCGGTGTTTGGTTTAGTATTTGAGTGAGTACTTCATGGAGTCTCTCCTTATTTCTTCCTGTGAGCACCACATGAGCGCCCAAATTAGCCAAATGTACTGCTGTTGCGCTCCCGATGCCCGAACTCGAGCCTATATTTATATGCAATTAATCTCTTAAAAGCATATTTAATTGAATACAGTGTCTCTATAACCACATACCCGTCACTATAACCACTTTTCCCGCAAAATTTTGCGCGTTTGCCATCTCTTATGTGCCGTCAATTTAAATAATATGGTATTAATAGAAAAAAATAGTTTTATTTTATAACTTAAACAAAATTAATTAATTAAAACAATTATTAAAAGACTAATATAATTCAAAAACTAATATAAAAGTTTAATATATGATAAATATTTACAAAATTATTATTTGTGTATAATTAACGTCTAATAATTATATAATTCAATAAATTTAATTATTCAACTCAATCGCTATATTTGACACTAACTATGTTTACTCAAATCGCTGCAAAACATTACTGTAGATTTAATTAATATAATCTTATATTTGTTAAACATTTTGGCACAAATTAAGAGTTATCTCAACATTACATGTAGAGATACAGCAAAGCATTTCATAGATACACATATCAGATACTAACACATGTAACACAAATGTTATGCAAGTCATAACGATATTTATTACAAATTTAGTGCTTTAGCCAGTCTTAACAAACGGGATATTTAAATACTTAACAAATTAATTAATTAAAAGTTATTAAATATTTATTAAATTATTAAAGGTTTTGCGTAAAATAAAATATTAAAAGTATTCAAACAAGAATTACAAGATTATCAATAAAATCTAATATATAAGTTGTGATTACTTTGGCATAAAAATAAAATCAAAAAGAAATATAAATATTTTGACAATAATACAATCTATACTCTATTGTTTTAAATTATTGATAAATCAAAATCGATTTCTTTATGGCTAAACTCATAATTAATAATAAAGGCATTGTTTTAATAATTGTGTAAACACACACAAATCATAAATATTGATCAAATTAATGATTGTGATTGTAATATTAACCAACTAATAAAGAGTACAAATAACATTTGATTAGGAGTAAAATGTGACAAATTTAACTTTATTTGTCTCTTAATTTTTAAAATTAAAACTTTTTAAATTTGACATAAATTTGAAAAATATTCCGAAAATATTTTTAAAAAATTAGCAAATATTCAGTTTATGATGAATAATGCTTAGATTTAACTTTAAACATAACATGAATGAAATAAAAATAAAAATTATACCAATTAAATGAATATTAATTAAGTAATTTTTAAAAATCAAATTATGTATCGTTTGTAATCTATTTAAATAACTATGCTATGACTTATTATATTGTTTAGATAGAAGAAAATCTGTAACACATACTATGCCGCCACCTATGGTTTAGCATTTAACATATGAACAAAACTTTTCATGACATTTATCATCATATTATGCCATTAATTATTATCTATACTCACATTTTCTAAATAATTATATTCTTAACGAATTGATTAAATAATTGTAGCTTATTGTGTACTTTTAACTTAAGCAAATTAATTTCAAAAATTAAATGCAAATTGGGATGAAATGGATAAAAGCTAAAAAATGATCACATAATGGTTGTTATAGCAACTTATTATGTTTAGCGTCGAACATAAACAAAACTTTATTAAAGATAACGTCTAAATTGCTTTTATAAAATTATTCACCAGTAATTCATATTTTAATATCAATAATATATCAATTAATGAGTGAACGAATGCAAAATTGATAGTCGAGAAATAATGACTTTAAATAGTGTTAAGTTTTTCGATGCGTCTTAAGTTTTGAAAGTGGCAAAAATGAGAAGTTGATGAACAGATGCGCACATGTGTGTGTCCGGAACGGCGAGGAATGCTATGAACAGCATGAATGGTCATGTTGTCCATCATTTGATTGTTCACACATTGATGACAGAGCGAGTGACACACAATGGAAGCTGCGTTCAGCGAAGATGTCTCCAGAAGTCGAGCTGTCGTTATCACAAGTCGTGAACAGGAATTGCAGAAACTGTTGGCCGAAGAAAGACTGCGAAGCGAACAGAGAAAAACTAATTACTCGACATTAAAAGGCGAACATTTAAAGCTACAAAAAGACTTTCTGTCGCTTCAAACAGAAATGAGACAAATATTAGAGGAAACGAAATTTATTAAAGATAAAAAGGATACTGAAGTGGAAAATGTGCTCAAATTGATCGAAGAGAGGGATAAAGTGATTGAAAAGTTAAAAAACGAATTGCGAGAAAGAGACCCACAATTAATCAAAGAAAGTTTTGCGCAAGAATTACACGAACCAATTAAAAAATTGCAAAAAGAAAAGGAAATGATGAGCCGAGAGAAGGAGAAATTGGGTTTTGAGCTCAAACTGATGAGACAGAAAGTGGATTACTTGGAGAAAGAAAGTATAGACGCCATAGAAAGAACTAAATTGGCGTTTGAGGCGGAAATTAATTTAATTCGCAAAGAAAAAGAAGAGTTAAGACTGAAACTAATGGAAGCCAATCAGTTGCCTGACGTTCAGAAAATTACAAACTTAACACAAGAAAATGTGAAATTAAATTCCAAGATTAATAGTTTTCACTCCACCATTGAAGAGGCAGAAGTTCAGTACAGAAAAATACAGAGCAAAGTGGAGCTATTAGTTATCGAGCAGGAAAAACATGATAACGAGTATGAAAAACAAATTAGCGCTTTGAATACGCAATTAACGGCATTGAGAGACGAGAACAGGAATTTGCGTGAAGTGATTAACTCTAATACGAGAGAGAGGGATGAGTTAAAAGCCGAAATAAAACGTTTGGAGGGAGAAATGAGTAGGAAAGTGAAAGAGTCGGAAGAGAGAGATAAGTATTTCGAAATAGAAAAAGAGAAGATTAAACGATTGAGTATAAAAGATCAAAAACAAATTGAAGAACAGAGGAATAGTCTTTCCGACGAATTAAGGAGTAAGTTATTGCTTTTTTTGATTACTTTTTGTGTTGAATAATTTAGAAGCAAAGTTAGTTAAGCTATATATTTAAATTAGAGTAGGAGTATAAATGAATTATTAAATTACTTAATAAAGTTATTTTTGTGTTGTGTTATTTTAGTAAAGAAATAAAATAGTGTAGTTTGTGTTTAATTATGCATGGATTTACTCGTTATTTTAGAAAAAAAAACTTTTTTTAGTAATAGAATATTTAGATAATAACTTAAGTTAGTAAAATGTATTCTTCTATTTTCTAATTATAATTTTAACACACATTATTCGTTATTAAATAACTTTAAACTATTAACCAAAATTAAATTATTAAAACTTTTTTCACTTAAACATACAATAATTTCACATTTTCAGTGAAATGATTTGATGTCTTCAAAGTAAGTGAAAAAAGCTTTAATAATTTAATTGTGATTAACATAAATAATACTTTGTCATACGTTAACAAAAATCTATTCAGATTCAAAGATATTTGAGATTAAAATTTTTCTAACATTTTTATAGCATTTAAAGAATCGCTTAATGCAGTGAATTTTGCTGCAAATAAATTCTCTTTTGAAAAAACTAACTTCTCCTATCAAATGATTTTTACTTTTTTTAAAATTTCAATATATATTTGATATAAGTTTATTTATCTAAGTTCATCTTTATTTGTATTATGCATATATTAAAAATATACAAAATAATTTATTTTTAGAATTGAAACTCGAGAGTGAAGCCAAAAATGAAATAATGGTTCGTTTTGAACAAGAAAATGCTTCCAAAGACAAAGAATTTAGTTTTCAAATATTAACTATAAAACAGCAAGAGTTTGAAAAACGTTGCGCCATAGAGCAGGAAAAGTATGTATATTATGATTTTGAATTCAATTTTAATTTGTATAAAATGTTTGTTTAGAATTACAATTGAGTGTAAACTCAAAGAAATAAAGGAAGAGAGAAATAAACTTAAAGAAGAGAGCGATCAAATGAAACGCCAGATTGAGAATAGCTCTGAGTTGCGAATGAGTGTAGAGAGGGATTTGATGGTATTGCGAGCCAAACTCGATTCATATCAAATTAATATCGACGAACTTGAAAAACTTCGCAAACAACACGCTTCACTACACGACGAGATAAATAAATTAAGAAGTGATTCGTTGCAACAGTCGGCCATGAATAGGGAGCTCGTCAGACAAAAGGATCAGTACAGGGATGACTACAACAGACTCAAAGAAAGTTTGGATCGCGAGAGGAAGCAATTGGAAGAGTTTAGAGTTCACAGTGAGAAAAGTTTGGCTAAATTGAGACTTTGTATTGAGGAGGAGAGAAACGAAATGAAGGATAAGCTATTGAGTGCGGAGAAAGAATTGATGAAATGCAAAGCGGAGAGAGAGGAGGCTAAAGGCAAGTATAGACACTATGCATCGTTTAACGAAAAATTACAACTAAAACTTGATGATATGCAAGACAATCTCCATAAACATGCCCATCAGAGACATCGCACCAATAAATCTTCAACTGTTCCCTCGGAGGTTCACAATCAGTTAAGGAAAGAGTATAAAGTGCTTAAGAAAAGGCAGAACGAGTTGTCGGACTTATTGAATTGTTCATTCGATTCGCCTCATTGCAAGAAAGTCGACGATAATCAACAATAGTTTGCTTTATTGTGACTATTTTACAATTATTTAAAAATATTTTCGATTTGAATATTTGAAATAAATAAAAACTCGAAAAGGAATAAATTATTGTACATTAGAGAAGATATTGCATTAATTAAATTTTTATTATTTATATTATAAAATGAATTTTATCAATCTTATGATAAAACTTTTTAATAAATCGTAATTTACACAAAATGCTCTGTAAATTGATTTTTTGCTATTTTTATTGGTATTTATTACGTAAATCAAACTAACATACAGTTCACATACTGTTTAGGGAGCAGTATGTGAACAATTGGAGAATAAATTAACGGAATAAATCTAGTTTATATCACTAAGTTTCTATCATGTCTATTCATTTATTATTAGTTGACTTTCCAAAGGATTAACTGCAGTCTCATATACTTTTGTTAAGGATCTACGTTTTAGGTTAACCAAAAAAAAAATTCGATAAAAAAATAAATAAAAAATCAAACAAAATAATATTTTAAAATATTAATTAAATCAATTAATATTTTAATTATATTCCTATTAATATAATTTATTGCCACATCTGCAATGGTTTAATTTTTTAATACAGTACGTCCTCGATTTTGGCAACTCGCATATGTCAAAGAAATTAGTTGCTAAAATCGAAGTTATTTAACATTACAAGTATAGAGTCTTGACATTAGCAATCTATTGCTAAAATCAAGGATTGCCAATATCGAAGTTGCCAAAATCGATGATGTACTGTATTTCAAAAATTACTAAATAAATAAGCAAAAAATATTTTTAGAGAAAATATTCTTTCTTACATAATAGCAATTATATAAACACCAGTAGTGGTCTCATGTCAATCAAAATAATTCACATTTTGATACATTTTGAACTTCAAAAATGTCCTTTTAGTTGAAAAGTTTGTCAATATCTTAGTTGCCAAAAGTAATATACAGTGTATAGTGGGCTAATGTAAAGTAATGCCATAAAGCTTTCTTTAAATTCTAATAATAGTTTTACAATATTTTTTATTATGGCTATTTTACTTTATCTATTTAAGAGAGAGAGAGAGCTTTTATAAAAATTGAAAAAAATTCTCCCTGCATTTTATGCGACATTTAGTTTATTAATTGAAATTTTAAGTATTTTTAAAAATAATTTTTAAACTTTTAAAACCCCTGATAAATGGATTTAATTTTGAATATTTTGAATTTAAATGTTAGAAATAACTAATAATAATTCTATTATAATGTTTATGCTGCAGGTTTTATTTGTTAAACTAAAAAGTATACATTGCATTAATTAAAATTAAAGTTTTAAAAAGTTGCATATTTTTCACTTTTATATGCGAAAAATGAATATAATTTATTATAGATATGAAATAATTTTAAATAAACTTTGTAAATTGTCATATTTGACCGAAAATATATATTTTTAAATTGAATGATTAGATTAGGTTACAAACCGAAATCGCAGAACTCTAGTTCATTCTGTCGTAGAGCATAATGTTATTTGACTGATACAGTTTGGTAAAGGATATTAAATCTCTAAGTCTATAAGATAATATCTAATTTATTAATAAGTTTCCATATAAATATACCTTATATAAGAATTGGGAAATTTCCTTTTTAACTTTTCTGTATTGTGAAATATACATATTATATATAAGCTAAATAACAAAAGGAATACAATCTATTATTTGAAGTTTATTTATTTTTTACATTTTATGCCAAACAATTTTTTCCCTCTATTTTTAAGCATTTTAAACAAATAATTTTAATACTATTAACATTTTAATATACAGTATTGTTAAAATTTACAGTTTTATTATGTTTAACTCAATTTCATAAATTTATTTCAATCATAAAAATATCTTCGATACATTTTAATTTTTTGATTAATAAAAATGAATTAATTTCATTTTATGTTAATTTATAAAAATTTTAATTGTAAATTGTGAAACAAACTTTACAAATTTTTTATTTAAAAAGTTACATTAATTAAATACATTAATTAGTAATTGACAAATTTACTTTTAAAATAATATGTTGTGATATGTTAATAAAAATAATAAACTAATCTGTTATAATATGCTTTA
The DNA here is from genome assembly GCA_034699355.1 of Microtritia minima. Lineage (NCBI taxonomy): Eukaryota > Metazoa > Arthropoda > Arachnida > Sarcoptiformes > Euphthiracaridae > Microtritia > Microtritia minima. Next base: position 3,329 of record JAQIYA010001154.1, on the reverse strand, counting down.
TGTTATACTTTTGTCTAAAATCCTTTTCACTTTCTGCCAAAAGTATATAAATTTATCTCATTAAGATCTTGAAGAGATCGAGATCTCATTTATCTCACAATACATCAGTTTCTAAACTAAAGTGCTGAATAACAAAAGAAATAGAAGTTTAGTCTATTTGAAACATATTCTAAACTTAAACTATTATATATTGTCATTTATAATATTGCAAATAAGAAGTTATGCTGAGAATGGCATAAAATGAATACAAATTGTGGATATGTTTGAGGTATATATGCTGTGCATTAATTAACATAATGATAACATAATGATATTTTTGAAATATTATATCAAATAAAAATGGTTATAAATTAGTTTATGTAAAATAAAAATTGACTAGAAATCATTGAACTTAATTGCTTTTACAATATATCCTCACATTTTTATGGAGAACAAAATTAAGTTTAACAAAATATAATTATTTGTTTGTAATATCATTAATAGAATCAAAAAATAAGTGTGCGGTCGGAAAGGTTGTGACGAAATGCGATCTACGAGTGCATTGTTGTCCTTTCTGTAGGCATTCTTCGAATCTTTGGCATATTTGCTGTTCCAGACTTAAACCATGTATTGGAAATCAAATCTTTAAGGTCAGCCTTGAATTAACAGATTTAAGTAAAATTGAGTAAATAAAGAAATTAATACAATAATGTATCACTTAATAATGTAACATTTTTGTCATTCGAGTTAATTCAAATGCGGCACATGTTTGCTGTCTGTTTGACAGGAATTATTGAAAACATGTTAATATGAATTTCATTTTATTGAAACTCTATATTCTGTAAATTATAAATTAGATTTTGACTTTTTAATTTCAATCGAAAGGTTTAAACTAAATTAAATTATCTAAAATATTTTAAAATTATAAATATCTTGAAAATAGTGGTCTTGAAAATAATTAATTATATAAAAAACAAATGGTATAATAAAATCAAAAATGACGCTTTATTTTATATTCCAAATTTCAGTAAAAAATATATAAATAAAATTTTTTGAAATCTCTATAATAAAAAATAGCACACAGACACAGACAATTCTTTAAAACTTAATAAAAATCATAATCAAAACAAATGTCTCAATCGATTTTAATGGTTACTTACTCTGAAGCTTCTGCTCATAAAAGAATATATGATTGGATTGACGAAACTGTTAGACATCGCCAGCCAATGGCAAAAGAAGAAGCTGCCCGTATAAGCGTAGTAACTGAGATCATCCGTTAGTTGAATCAGATCAGGCCAATACACCAACAGCAACATAAAACATTTAATAGGCAGCCAACAGATGCTAAACATTATAACCACTGCGAACAGCATTCGCAATATCTGATATAAGAAAATGTGCAAAAATGAAATTGTGTTAGTTTGTAGATATTTCTAAACTATAAGTTAATCATAAATAATCTATGATTAACTTATAGTTAAACATAAAGCGGCAAAATTAATATTTAAATAAATAATTCGTAAATAATAAATGGTTTTATGGTTTTTAAATTGATAATACGGTAATATGTAATGCCAATTCATTATATAATTCATGTGTTAACATCAATTATATATGGCGAAAAATACTCCTTATAAGACTTGTGTAATAAAAAAATAAAATGTTTGATACTTGAATATTTGAACTTTTATTAAATTCTTTAAATTCTTTAAATTTTTAATACTTTGATATTCGGTATTTATTAATTTCAGCAATTTTTAAACAAGAATCACAATATTTATTAAAAGAATATACCAAAATACGAATTTTAAATTAATTATGGTTAAAAATAGGCTTATTTGCAAATCTAAACATGATTAAGTTCATTATTATACAATTTGCTATTATTAAAAGCCATAAATTTTTGAGAATAAAATAATACTTAATTTAAACATAAAAATATTTATTTATTTTTCTTTAAATTAATGGCAAATGTATAATTAAGAATGAAAATAAAAATAAAAGTCATTTTATTGATTTTTTTTTATAAAGCCATATCATTTATTTTACTTACAATATCAGTAGGCGTATAGTGTTAATGTCACTTTATTTAATTAATAGCATCTATTGTTTCAAAATTTTGCAATATATTGTATATTCAGTACTATGTGTATGAAGTATTATATCATTGCAACGTTTTTATTGTTATTATTATTAATATTACTATTATTCTGTTCATTCATTGGGACGGAATTTAGTTTAATGGAATTTTTTATTATATACATTAAAAATAATTAATAAAGTAATTAAAAACGATTTTTATTAAATAATAATTTAATATTTAATTAACAAATTAGAATTTTTCTTATTTGAAAATAACATTAAAAACAAATATAATTTTTAAGGATTTGTTGGATTTATAAATTAAATTAAAATTTTAGATAGAAATATAATCCTTTATATAATTCCCCTCCCCATACCCCTACCCCTCCTGAGAGAACCCATTTTGGTACACTTTTTTTGGCACCAAATGTATCCTAAAAGTTGGACAAGTTGTCCAATATTAGCAGCCAAATGTATGTTAATTGTAAACTAATAGTAAATTATTGTTAAACAGATAGTTTAATAATAATTTAAAATTTTTACAAACAATAGCAGCACATATGTAATCACATTTTTTCTGTAAATTAATCATTTTCAAATATCTAGAATATTGTTTATATTGGTCACATTGAATTATGTGTTTTTCTATTTATTATAATTTAAATGAGAACAAATAAAGGATCAGAAGACAAAGATAATTGTAAATGTGTTTTCTGATATTGGAAAAAAATTCAGAGTTTGGATATTCATAAAGATAAATAAGGATTATAAAAGAAAAAAGAATTGATGTGATTTTCATTGTAGAATTATTTACAAAAATCTAAAATAATTTAACTTTTTAACGATCAATTTTTGTTTAATAAAAGTTGTTGGATTCAATTTAGTCAATTTTTTTGGCAGAATAAATTTTCATTTATGTTAATAACAAAAATTATTTTAAAATTATTAACAAAGTTAAGTTAATATTTTTGACATTATTAGTGAAGTTATTGAAATGCGCCAAATGTCGCATTATTTTGAATTAATGTCAAAGTTATTGCTCCTCTAACTCCATATTAATTCAGACATATTGTCGTTAACAACAAACTTTCCTACAATAACTCAAATTTATTCCCATACAGGCATTACTTATTGAAGTCATCATAATAACACATAATCATTTATTAGTTATTTATTTATTCTATCATTAGTTTTGGGTTAAAATAATAAAACACATGTTGCCGTTATAAGATAAAGTGCTTATTTATTCAATCGATTCTTATAAGAGA
>JAQIYA010001153.1:0-14275 GCA_034699355.1 Microtritia minima | reverse complement strand
CAGAGGGGTCAGAGTCCACAGAACCAAAGAAGAGGAAACCGAAATAGAAAACAAGCAAATGGAAGAGCAAACAAACAGGGAAATCAACAAAATCATATCAAGTTATAAAATGTCTGCTTATAGTTATTTTAAATATTTTACGGATCTTTAAATTATTGCCTTATTATTTAATTACAATATTAAAATTATTATACATTGTATTTTCAAATATTTCAATGTTGTTACAAATAATATAAGATCTGTATAATACAATATGTATGTATAATAAAAATATATTTAGTAAATGCAATAAAAATTTGTTTATTTATTTTAGTTTAGAAAAATATAAAATTATAATTTATATATAAATTATTTAAACGATGTAATTATTATAGTTATTAAATGTATTTTATACTTGAATTGTATTTAATGTGGTAAATCATAAAATAATGCAAATTCAAAATGTGCGCCACAGTAAGCATAACGATGTGAAAAATCGATACAAACTGTGATTTGTTTGCATTGAATGAGTGAATGCGTACGCATATGTGTGCCTATGAATGGATTGAATGGAGACGAAAGTGAATCGCAAGTGAATCGCATCGCAAAACACTGCTCGTAATAATTAGGTCCGCATTGATTAGCATTGAATAGCGAGTCAATTGATGACACTCATCGCCGCCCAAATGATGGCCAACACGGAGAAGAGTAACGACGACTGCTATTTCTACTTCTACTCCACCTGTACTAAGGTTTGCATTGCTTTGGCGTTTGATTGCGGTTTGATTGTCACGATTCTCACTCTCAGGGCGACGATTGTCCGTACCGTCACTGCGAGTCGGCGTTGGGGTCGGAAGTGGTGTGCAGTCGTTGGCGTGACGGGCAGTGCGCGCGCGGCAATCAATGCAAATACCGACACATGGAGTCGCGAATCAAGCGCTCGTCGATCGCGTGTTGGTTCGAGACTCAGCCGACCGGCTGTCGAAAGCCTCACTGCGTTTTCATGCATAAGAAGGCCAGAAATCTGGACGAAGACAGCAAAACGAGCGAACCGTTAATACTGCCGCTCATCTCAATGACTGCCAATAATAATAGTAACAGTAATAGCGGTAACAATAATAATGGCGGTAATATTATCGCTAATAACGAGGAGAGCGTCGGCGCGACCGCCAAACCGAAAGAGGAGTGCGTTAACTCGAAATTTCAATTATTCGATGACTCGGATTACATTCAAAGCTTAGAGCAGAACACGTCGTTTGAGGCGAACGTCACTCAAAACAATATCGAACCGATTTCCATATCTATCAATGACGGCGACGAAGAGTCCGACGATTACGACGCCTCTAATTATGGATCAAATACTGAAAACAAATTAGAGAACAGCAATACTGACGATAACAGCGATTCAAATTTTGGTGTCAAGACATTAGAGCAGATAAGAATGGAGAAGGTTTTTAAGCAAATAGAAACCGATCCCATATGTAACGACAACTTTGTTGATAATACTCCTAAAGCGCCGAAAGCCGACTCCATTGCAAGTAAAAATCAAAATTTAAACAACGGAAAGGATTTACGCGTTCGGATTAAACGCAAAATGGCAACCGATAGCGAACCAAGAGTTAAGGTTTCGAGAAAAGCGCTTAAAACTGAAGATATTCGTCAGGAAAGCAATTATTTGCCGAATTATGGAATTAAAACTTTAGATCAAATTAGAAAAGAACGCGAAGAGACGGCAAATAAGTCGTTATCTCAAGAGACCAAATGTAGTGATATTTTGGTGAAAGAGAATCAGGATTTAAGCGGTGAGAGGAAAGGTGTCGCAGCGGACGGCGTGAATGCGGTCAAAATTAGACGATCGAGTTTTACCGTTTCGTCGACTCACGCACAAAATGCTACCACAAATGAAAACATTACTGACAATGAATTGAATTACAAGACGAGTGTCGACTCGACTACTGTTGAATCGAGTGACGTGTCGTCGTCTAATTGTATAAATAGCAATAATAATAATGATAATGACAATAATGATATACAAAGATTAAAATCAGTCGATTCTGATTTGGATGACCTCGACTTTCTCGATGGTGATTCGAGTCACATCGAAACGAATGATGCCATCGATGACGATGACGACGAATTAATGCGTGAAATTAATCAAGTGATCAATAGCTGAAACGACAAATGATAGCAAACATAATTTAAATTATCCATTGAATCGATTTGTTGGCTTTGATGTATTTGCTTATTGGGGTTCTCTTAATTGATTATTTTATTGAACTCATTTAAGCAAATATAACAAGCTTTTGGTGTTTATAGTGATGAGTTTTTTCGGTGTCACAATAATTTGACGGTTGTATTTCTTTAGATCGAACAATTGATTACAATTATTATTTCGCTCAATCTTATAACACCTATGCTTTTTTGCTTATCTGCTGTTTTTATTACTAAATAAGATTTGTTAGAATACTTATCATAACACTCGTACATTTCATTACTATAAGTATTAAATTAGTAATGATTTTCATTGGTCAACATTAATAGATAGAAATAAAATTTTTAGCAAATATCAATCTTTGTTAAAACTAAATACGAAATTATCTATAGTTCGATCACGATCTGTACATTATTAAAACTGGCAAAAGTTATTTTGTCATTATCTGTCAAATGTTACGTAAATCCGAAAACATTCCTTACTAAATACCAATTATGTAAAAGCATATTCATATATAAGTCATATAAAGTTTAATTATATTTTTCTCAATTTTTCACATCCAATAACTTAACATAAAAATTTCTAAAAATTTGTTAACCTTAAAACGAATTGTTGGTTAAATTGTAAGACATTTTAGCATTCTTTTGTCAAATCCTTTATCTATAAAAAGTTGTGAGAATAACAAATTATTATTATTATTTATCTAATGGTAAAATTTTCCATTGTTTTAAGCAAAATATCAGATTTGTAATATAAATTGACTCTTTTATTGAAATTTTAAAATAAAAATTGTTTATTCCTTATTTTTATAAAACTCTTCCCAACCTTGTTGTTCATTAAATTTTGAATCGTATAAAAATAAATCAACACCAGTCACACAATATAATATAATTGAGTATTTTCTAGAGATGAACACTCACTCATTTGGTCAAAATTGAGGAATATTTTATGAGTAAAGAGGAGGCGAGACTAATCAAAAAGATGGCCAAAGTTTATTGAATATACAGGTATTTAAGTAAAGGTTGATTAGTGGAGTGAATTTCTGCGCTTATCGTTTAGATTCATCTACTTATGCTTTAATGAGTTGATATGCAGAGTTGAAAGTTTTACTCCAATGTTTTACTCCACTTTAATTCACTCTTCACTAATATACTAGTAGTTGATTGAAGTTCGATAGTTGTCTTATACAAAATACAAATAAAGCTAAATAGCCAACTAATACGAGTCCACTCTATTACAGCATCTGATTAAAACTTTTTATCTCTCATAAGTCAAATATCAAATTCGAACTCAAAGGTTAATAAAATAAAATTGAAAAAATTTTAATTTATAAAGGATATGCTAAGTAATGGTTTCACACATATTTGTTGATTAATAATCACTCATTATAGACGTTTGATTATAATGGAGTTGACTATAACGGAGTGTTTTTAACTTTAGTGTGTATATAAAATCTATAATTTGATGATTATAAGGGAAATTCGATCACATAGGGTGTTGATTATAAAAGAACTCAACTGTAATGATTTAATTTAGAATTAAATCTTATTAGCACCCCAAGCACCCCAACTTATTATAACCCAATGTTAATAAAAAAATTTTACATAAATATAAAATAATTATCTGAAATTTAAAATTTATTAAACATTCAGTTTAATCATAGATAGTGTACGAAAAAATAGCATTACTGAGTCTTTTTCAAATTTGCAAAAATTATCTATACTAAAATCAAACAAAATATGTCCAACAAATCATTAAGAAGTTGTCCATCTCTTAGCTCTTGAGTGCGAAGTACTCGATGAAGTAGTTTGAGTGGGAAACTGAAACGGAGCGCTAGCAGTGGTGGCGATGGGCTGAGCGAATGTGTTGGCGCTGAATAGGGGTTGACCGCCGATACTTAAAGGCTGATTAGTTTGATTGGAAGGCGTTTGCGCTGGCGATCGGATTACACTCTCGTCACCGGTCAGCGAAAACGGATTCGGTCCTAACAAGTTGTTGTGCTGCGGGACTGACGGGACTGACACTTCGCTGGTGGGCTCGTCGACGTCGCGAATGTGTCGCGGCTGAGCGTCGGTCTGCTGTTTCAACTTATTGAGCTCCTCGTGGAGTGCGTACACCTTTGCCGCCAACGAGATGAGTGTCTCATGTTGTTTGCGCATTATCTGAAACAGCTCTTCAGCGCTGTACGGCTTATTCATGTTCTCCACGTGACTCTGAAGGTCTTTGATTTTGTTGGCGTAGCTGTTCATCAGTGACTCGAATGTTTCGATCGATTCGACGAAATAGAGATGAGTGTTGGCGTTGATGTACTTGTTTTGGGCGATCGAATAGCTGGACGGCGTTTGCGGCAAATCGACGCGCGATATTCGGTACGCCATTTCCGCGTTCGACAACAACTTATTCGTGTCTCGCTTGAGAACGTCGATCGCTTTCGAGTTGCGCTGAATTTCGATTTCGATGCGATTCAGACTGCCTTTGAGAGTGTCCTCCAAATCGTTGCCGACTTCCAGAATCGGTTGAATCGAAAACCTCTGCTGAGAGTTCTCTTCGCGAATCAGTTTCTGCTCCTTAACGAACTGTTTGAACGCATCCACTAATGGCATGATCTCTGGCGGCAAATATGTCGACTCTTTGTTCGACTTATTGGCGGACGAACTCGAGTCCAGTGAGCCGTCGTTGGCCAGCGTTGGCGGTCCGCCCAAACCGGCGAACGCACTGGACGTGGGCTGCGCTGAGGACTGGCTGGCGGTGGATGTGGTGAGGGTTAGGGTCGGCAAAGACATGCCGGACGTGGTCTGCAATGGAGTGCTGCACATTGACGGCTGAGCGCCGAAATTGAATGCGTTGGTCGTCGATGTGAGCGATGGCAGCGACGACTGCGTGGTCTGAGGTGTGGCGCCGAACGTAAACGATGTCATACTTATCAAAATTAAATAGTTATCTAATTGTTATTCAACTGTTAAATACGTTTGAAAGCTTACGATTACATGCAAACACACACTATATTTGTTTTCATAATAATAGTGAAATAAATGACGTCTATTATTACATAACTATTTACAGTTTTCGTATTTATTGTAAATTTAATTCTTAATACAAATATAAAAAATATTTTGTTGGACACAAAAGTGTCTGCCATTATATTTTTGAATTGATTCCTAAAATAAAGAATTCAAAGACAGTAACGATTTGTAACAAATCAAATGAGAAAGACGTTTCGTTTGTTTGCCACAAACCTCATCAGTTTCACAATTAATTTAGCACTGCTCTGCTTTGAGTTGCTTTACCAGACTTAGTGAGTTTTTCTCACACTGATATTTGTGATTGAGATAAACAGCGAACTTAAAATGAAAAAATTGTTTCTCTAGAATAATGACAGCAATCATTTAAATTTGTGAAAAAAGCAGTTTCCATAAAATTTAAATAAAAAGAATGGTTTGTTATCTTTCTATCAAAACATTTTCTAATTATTTCATTAAAATGCATTAGAAATCGAAAATCACTTATTTTAGATTATTTAATTAATAAAGTTTCAAAGTGTTGAAATAACAAAATGTTTTAAGTAAAATTATGAACAAAATATTTGGTTAATGTAAATCTTATTAAACGCGTCTATTTAATAATACTTTATTATATAACCAATTTATTATAATTTGTATATAATTATAATCATTATGACTAATTAATACTTCAATGACTTTAATTAAAAGTATTAAGAATAAATAACTGCCGAAATGTGATGTGATGTTAATAAATAACAGTTAGAGCTCGTCTTTAGGCACTGCGGTGTTCTTTACAACAAAGGTGTGCAAATCTTCGAGAGTCCTTTCGCCCTCATATTCTCCTACTTTATTATTGTCCTTATATAAAAGTAATGTCGGATATCCGTCAATCTGTGAGACAAAATATAATTTTATAACAGCACTCGTAACTAATTAATCAAATACCTGTTGTTTGTTACACAGACTTTCGTGTTGAGCACAATCAACTTTGGCTATTTTAATATCCTTTTGGCCAAAAAATTTCTGCGACAGCGCGTCCCAAACAGGTCGCAATTTCTTGCAGTGCGCACACCACGGAACCATAAACTTAATGAATGTCAGGCCATCGCGTATAGAGCGACCGAAATTTTGTTCCGTTATGACCAACATATGTGATTCGTCTAATTCGACATTTATGTCAACTGATAACCTTTCAGTTTCTTCGTTCTTTTTGTTAGTTATAAATTCTTTTAAATCTTCATGAGAACGGGCGCCTAAAATAATTCACATAAAAAAATGATTGATTAAATAAATTATTAGTAGACTATTTGTTAATTACATGCCTGAGTATTTGTCCATTACTTTTCCGTCAACAAACCATAATAGAGTGGGATATCCTTTAATCTCGTATAGTTTACAGATAACCGAATTGGCTGTGCAGTCAATTTTCGATACCTTAACCGAATTGTCGTGTAGAAATGATTCTGCCAACTGGTCCCACGTGGGCGCCAATCGTTGACAGTGACCACACCACGGAGCGTAAAATTTGACAAAATGATAGCCTATTAATGGAGCAAAACATGACATGACTAACATTGCACGGCATTAAAATGATTGGTAGAAAACCTTTGCTGACAAATCGTTCAAAATTGTCATCATTAAGCTCGTAGAGGCCATTCACTGGTTTAGGCGGCGATTGTGCGTTCGGCGTCAACAATAGCTCCACTTTTTCATCAATACCTTCCACCACTCTGTCCGTGAGTTGTGTCCTGAGATAGACCTCTAAACTCATTAAGTCTCGTTCGCCTTCATATTCGATACCATTTCTTTCGTGAGCCTTATATAATTTAAGTGTTGGATAACCCATTACTGATTCTTTAGAGCAAAGATCGCGCTCTTCAGTACAGTCAACACTACCAATAATAACGCGAGATGACTGGTATGAAAGGATTTTCGACTCCAATTTGTCCCAAATTGGCGCCAACTTTTGACAGTGTCCGCACCTGACAGGTAATAATATTCACATTTAATATTAATATATTTCTTAAATAAAAAAAAGTTGCAAATATTTTATCATAAGAATAATAATTAATTAAAAAATATTTATTCTAATTAAGAAGCTTTACTAAATTAAGGTAAGTTTTACTTAATTATAATTAGTGCATATAAAATATATACCCAGTTATAAATAATATTTTTTCAATTATATTAAATAATAAGTCAAAAGAAAACCTATTTCGTGGGCGTATTTTGCGCTTTCATTCTAACTGTGTTTTATATATTTAACATCAAATAATACTAAATGTACAAAATATTATACGTGCTTCACATCTATTGCATAATAATCAATGTATTTACTCAATTAAAATGTAACACAATATTACGATTATTGAAAAGCTTGCAAAACAAAACATTAATCGATAGCATTATAAATACGCAAAATAAATGGTAATTTGATATACGAATCAATATGAAACACACACACAGCACACACGCAACTGTTTTGTAATAATTACAAAATAACTACAAACTAATTCAACTAAATTTAAACATAAACAAGTGATACCACGGAGCGAAGTATTTGACGAACAGATAATAATCATTGGCCACCATCTCATCGAACTCTTCTTGCGTTAACTGACGCGCCAAACATGTTTGCGATGATAACCACACCACTAGTAATAATATTATGATGTTTGCACACCGTATTGATGCCAACATTGTTTACTCAAATGATTAAATAATAGCGCATGAATTAATGCAAACCAAAAATATAAAGTTTGAAAGAAGCGATTTGTTTATTTCAAACAGTTTGAGTGCAAACAGTGTGTCTCAATCGACGTCATGATAGCAGGTGTGCCGCGAGTGGCATCTGTTGAACGCTTTCTCACCATTTATATTGCATTTCGTAAATTAACAATTTGTTAATATAACGTAATAATCTTAATGAGATAATAAAATCAATTTTTACTTACATTTAAAATAATTAATAAACAATACGTTTTATTATACATGCATTGATAATACATTCATTGCATGCATTCGGGAATAAATTTTTTTATAAATATTAACTGAAAACATAATTAAAAATTTTATAACATTTTCTATTTAAAACCATTTACTGGTTATTTATTGCACGTTATAAATGCTGTGTAAAATAATTTTATCGCATTTTTTGGTAAATATTTAATAAAAATAAATTTAATTTTTTATTTAGAGTCGATGCCAATTCATTAAGTAGTAATAATTTTGTTGCGTCAATATTTTAATTATCTTTTATTTGATTACTTTATTAGCAATAAAGCACTTATAAAGTTAAGAAAAGTAAATTTATTTAAATGTCAAAATGAAATATAAATATACAAAGAAATACAAATATACAAACTTGTGAAACATATTTATATCATATCACAATCAATACTACTAAACTTTATTCCTTACAGAATATCGTACAGTAATATGAATTTACAATTAAATGTAAATAAGATTTTTGAGATTTCATAGAATTGAACGCAATCCAAACAAACCCAAAATATTCCGGTTTGAACATCAAAATTCTGGTAACTTGTGTGCACACAAGTACACACTTAAGACTCGTCAGTATCCGTCCGGCAGAGCACTCACTTACTCATAAACTCACTGCTTTTGTTTCCATTTAGACAAACACGAACTTCGACCAGATTTGTTCGTATATCTAACAAATAAGATTTTTATTTGATGAGAGCACTTATAACGAGATAAACAGCTATTATAAGTTAGAAAATTATCGGAATTAAAGATAAAATAATCTCAATGGGAGGCAAAATAAATGATCAATGAAAAAATACAGATACAATTTTCTTACTACACATCATTCTTTAACTTTCAGCTCAACTGCCACTTTCTAATGAAGTTGAACTTAATTTGAAATAATTTCATTTAAAAATGTTTATTTCGATTGAATTATATTAATAAACAAAAAACCTATAGTTTAAAAGCGGGAACTCTAAAAAAAATCATATAAATAATGGATGAAAATGAACTCAAATTTGAAAATCTTATTCAATAACGATTTATTTTTTATCACTTTTTTCCAATATGTTATCTTTTTTGAAGTCACACAACAGTCATTCATCAAAAAGTCATATCTATTAAGTTAGACATAAAAACATATTCGTTACAGCCATTGATGCCATTAGTTTGTAAGACGTGATTGAAAGTGATTGACAGTGCAATAAATATCACCAAAACTCTTGTCTGGGATAAAAATGAAACAATTATTCATCAATCTTTTATTTATTATCTACAGTTTAATTGAAGTAAACGCATCATATCGTGCAGTGACTCTAATTGTAAGTTTTTTAACCTCTGTTTTATTAAGACAATTACTTAGTCTCACCAAATTTAAACACTTATTTTTAATTAATTTCATATATACTGTACGTTCAATTAACAATTCAATACAATTCACAGAATCCGCCGTTTGTGCAGAAAAATAAAGACGAACAGCTCGAAGGGTTTTGCATCGATATGATCAACGAAATCACTAACATTACTGGATATGATTATCATTTATACTTATCATCAAATGGATACGGATTTAATTTTCACGGAAGATGGACAGGAATGATAGGAGAACTGGTTAAGAAGGTAATTGAATTAAATATCAAATTTATATTTTCACATTATTAACTATATATAAAACTAACGATAAGTTATAATTAAATGTGAATGTATAGCATGCGGACATAGCTCTGGCAGATCTCACAATTAATAATGAGAGAAAAAAAGTTGTTGACTACACGATCCCATTCCTATCGAGTGGCATATCGACACTAATGCTCAAATCTCAGAGCGAGAAAATCAAGTCGTGGTCCGATCTTCTCAATCAGACGGACATCTCGTTCGGCATTCTCGAGAACGGTCCGACTCGACGCTTCTTCCAGCTCTCAAACGACACGCTCATTCAGAATATGTGGCATCGCATTAAAGCCAACTCAAGTAATTTTGTCAAATCATATACAGACGCTATAAGACGTATTACGGATGGAAAGTATATATTTATTGGTGCCTCGTCTTACATACAATTTATTAGTGGCCATCGATGCGATTTGAGGCACTTTGACTCTGGTTTGCCTTATGATAGAGCGTATGGCATCGCTATTCTGAAGGATTCGCCTCTTCTTGAAAGTTTTAATTTTGCCATTAATTACCTGAAATTAACGGGAAGAATAGCTGAATTGAAGCAGAAGTGGTGGAAGTCTCAGTGCAAATAAAGCTTTCACAAACGCGCTGTACATAGAATATATGTATAAAACAATTAAACTCATAAGTGGTGCCATAACTGGTGACTATTAGTGTGCGGATATTTGGGTGAAATAAATTTTTCAAAATTGTTTTGCGTCAAATAAAGTCTAAATTTCGGTAATTTTGGTTTAATAAAAATATTTAATTATAATATGAAGTAATTTATTTCATTCGAATATTAAAAATAAATTAAACATAATTTATAGATACATTGTATAATTTTTTTGTAAGATATTAAATTAATTAAATAAAGAGTTAGTATTAATATTTTTTTTAATAACTTATATAATTAAAAATTATCATTAAAGCGATGATTTTATTTTATTAAATCTATTTTACCGAAATTTAAACTTTGTTTTAATAAATGAGTTTAAATAAATACAGTTTGTTGTAACCAAAATGAAACTCATTTAAGCATTTTGATTCAAATGATAAATTTTAATTATTCTTATAAATTATATTATTTTTGCTATATCTAAACATAAAATTTGAAATTAATGTCTTTATTTAAATTATATATTTAGCCTAATATAACCGCTAAATTTAAATTATAACTTAAACAAAATAATGCCACAAACAAAGTATTGTCCAAAGTTGATATATTTATCCACTATACTTATATAAAGTATTTTATAAATTTACAGTAAATATAATTTATAAACAGCGGAAAATTTTCTCATAATGATAATTTGATCATCAAAGATATTTAAGTTATGATATTAAAAGAGTTTTGATGCATTTGTGTCAAAAAAAAGTTGGTTCAAAAGATGTTCAATACAATTCAAATGGAAAACAAAATAATATAAAAATAAGTTCATAAAAATTAAAAATAAATAAATTTTTCCACTGTTGTGAATAATGAAGTATTATTTAGTATTATTTAAAATTACTTGTATAATATTTAATTGTAAAATATTTATGTAAAAAGCAAATCTATTTACAACATTGTTTATAAATATTATATAAATTTGTTTAAATATATATTAATAATTACATATTAAGTATTAGAAAATATAAACACAATAAAAACAAATATAATTAATATATTTATAGAAATTGTAAAACTAAAATGCAAAACGCATATTTGATTTGTCTGTTCCATTAGATCCCATCTTCATATCTTGAACATTCATAAATATTATTATATATCCTGATTTTTTACTATACATGTATGAAATTTATTATTATTATCTGTAAAGTAATTTTTTTGTAGATAAAATAAGATTTAAATTCAACTTTTCTGTCTTAAATAATTTAAACAGTAAAATTTGAAGTTATATGAAAACATGAAACGTTAATTCAATCACATTTATTTATTTAATATTTAATATAAACAATAAGATAATATGCATTTTAATATTTTCACAAAAATATTTAGTCTATTTTCCGCAATCAAATGCTTATATTGATGGAGAAACGCTTGACTTTATCAGAAACAATCATTGTTTAATCATCAAACAAGTCAATCTGCTGTGTAAATGGCTTTTATCAAAATACAATTTCCCTCAAATTTTACATTAAATCAAACTAACAAAAAATCAACCTTTTTTAATGCTTGTTTTTTATACTATTAACTGTTATAATAATTAATGTCAATAAATTTCAATCGCAATACTCTTTCATGAAACCCCTTCTTTAATAAATCTGTTGCAACACATTGGGTAAACAGCAAACCAATTGGATTTCACAACTTAAATATTTGAAATACCTTTGGCATTGACAGATATAGACACTTATCTCAGATTGTTGTCCTTCTCTTAAGTAAATAATATGATTAACTAAAACTTAAGTTTTTAAACTATAAACTTCCTGTTTCCTATTGACATAAATTGCAAAAAAATATTAATGTACTGGACTTTGATATTATGGTACAGCACTTGTAATATTGTTTTTTATCGTAGATTTTAGTCACAATAATTTTATGAAATAGTAAATTTCCTCTCTCTCTATAATTTAGAGTGTATGATCAATATTTGGTATGATTGTAAAGATTGCATGATTTTTGTTAAAGTTCAAGATCTACACAAACTGTTAATAATAAAAATTATTTAATTTAAAATTAATTGATGGAAGCAATAAATTTAATGAATGAATAAGAGACTAATAAAACTATAAATTTTATAAGTAATTATTGATAAATTTGATTACAACTCATTTGAAAACATCAAATTCAAAACAACTAAGATTATAAGAGAGTTTATTTACAGATATAAATATCAAAACAAATTCTTTATTAAAACAATGGATTGTCTATTTCTATATGAATATGAAACTAAAGTAAACTAAAGGAAAAAAGATTTCATTATAATCTATACTAACATCGGTCCATCGATTCTTTATAAACACGTTTTTGAACAATAATTATTAAGAATCGATTCTTGGGTTTAACAGAATGTTTGTTATATTCAGATATTATTTATAAACTGGTTTGCTTGTGATAACATGCAATTATTTTGCAAATTACTTTTTTCAAAAAACCCAAATCCCAATCATTAAAATTTTTTTAAACA
The DNA here is from genome assembly GCA_034699355.1 of Microtritia minima. Taxonomy (NCBI): domain Eukaryota; kingdom Metazoa; phylum Arthropoda; class Arachnida; order Sarcoptiformes; family Euphthiracaridae; genus Microtritia; species Microtritia minima. The sequence goes on along the minus strand of JAQIYA010001153.1, from coordinate 1,307 downwards.
AAATTACAAATTTATTTTTTATAAAGTTTTCCATAAAATTAGATATTTTCAAAGTTAAAAACATCGAAATTATATCACAGAAGTTCAATGAATTATATGCTTAAATTTTTACCTATAATTGGGAATTTATAAAAGCTAATAAAAGGTGCGCGCATTAAGTTATATATCAAATCAAATCTCTTTATTTGACGAAGACGTACACTTAGTTAAAAACTAATTTACAGTGAGATCTTAGAAAATCTTCGAAAGATCTTCAATCGATTACAAACTGATTAATCATATATAAAAATCATAAATCGTTTACAATTCGCAAAATATAAATTAATTTCGATAAATAAGTTTTAATTTTAAAATGCTTTTTAACAGTTTAACTAATATAATAGAAGAAATTGATCCCAGAATTAAAAATTATTGGTTCGCAGAAAATGGCTTTTATAAGACAGTATTTATTTTGACAATATATCTACTGTTTGTTAAAATAGTGGGACCAAAGTTGATGAACGGAAGAGAAGCGTTTCGGATTCGCTCGATTATGATAATCTATAATTTTAGTTTGGTTGCAATTAACGCATACTTTTTCGTTAAAGCAATTATTGACTCCAATTATGGCTTTGTGTTACTCGACTTTGAATATCCACCAAATGACGACTTCAGCGCCGAAACGATGGCCAAAATAAGCATTTGTTATCTGTATTGGATGTCCAAATTTTTCGACCTTTTCGACACAGTCTTTCTTATACTTCTAAAAAAATACAGTCACATCACGTTTCTTCATGTATATCATCACATACTAGTGGTGATGTTGGGAGTGGTGGGAACTGTGACTCGGGTCACTCTGCCGGCCATCTATATGTTTATGATTATCAACTCGTTTGTTCACACTCTAATGTATAGCTATTACGCCATCGCAGCTGTCGGTCACCGATACCGCAAGTATTTATGGTGGAAGAAGTATATCACGCAAATACAAATCGGACAGTTCGCCATTTACGCCATTTATGGCCTTTTCATGCTTAAACTTCAGAGTGGATACCCTGTTGGACTCGCGTCTGTTATATATCTGCAGTCGTTTTTGTTTTTATTTATGTTCGCTAACTTTTATCGCATTACGTATAAACGCGAAACATCGCAAACCCTAATTCGCAAAACTTTATGATTTCTATAAACTGTACATTAAAAAGTATTTGTGATAATTTAATTTGATTTTATAAATATAGAATAGAATTCGTAGATATTGAATTCATTTATAATAATTTAATATAAATTATTATTATAATTTAGACATTTAAAATAATAGAGGAATAAGC
>JAQIYA010001152.1:0-14281 GCA_034699355.1 Microtritia minima | reverse complement strand
TCTCTCTCTCTCTCTCTCTCGTGCGTGAGGACCAAAATATTGAGATGAGAGAAAATAGTATCCAACGCTCGTTAGAATATTGCTTTTGTTTTTAACGTATTCTGTTTATTGTATTGATATTAAATAAATAATATTTTATTATTACTTTTGCATTTTCTTCTCTTCAATCTCATTCAACCATAGTTTTACAATCCAAAAAACCTATATAAATAAAAATTATCAGTTGAGATAAAGTTAAACATTATAACTGTGAAAAATTATTTTAAATATGTTATTTATATTAAAATTTTATAAAAAAAAGTTTACAAACAAAGCATTAAAATTAAATTTTATTGAAATATCAAAAGTTGATTGAATGAAGAAGTTGTTAAATTATAAATAAAGAAAAATTTAATAAATATACTTAACTAATAAAATAAAATAAGTAATCTTTGTTAAGTTATATCAAGCAAAATGTCATCAAAATAGTTTGTATTAATAAATTATATAAATATGGATAAAATCGAATAAACTTTTACCTTAAATCATACATAAATTACTTGATGAATCATTTGTAATGTATTAAACAAAATGAATTTTATTTCCCAAAAAAATTTTAAAATACTATTTAATCGTAGTATTTTGCATATAATATACGATTAGATTTAGTTTGATCATAATTTACCTGAAATCATGTTTTACTCAGTTCTTTTTGGATTGAAATGCTAATAATGGTTTATATACGATATAATATTGTAGATTAAGTTGAAAGTTTAAAATTGGCAATTATTAAATAGTATAAGTACAAAGTAAACTGTAAGACAATTTATGGTCTATAAAACATGTTTAAGCAGACTAATAAAAATATTAATTTTTAATAAATTTCAAATTATAGAAATAAAATCAAATGATGCTGAAAAGAAGATGATGTAACAAATGTAACTTTTTTGTAATTCAATATCTCAAATATAATCATACATTTTTTAGTTTAAAATCTTAAGTCTTTATTCGGTCAGATTGATCCTACGCATAGTCCCACAAGTATTGTATCAAAGAAAAAATTTTAAAAGCCAAGTTTCAAACTATTTTTGAACTATTCAGCAAAATTATTTTTATTAAGAATTAATTAATTCTTATTAGAAAAGCAATACAAGCAGTAATTTTATTGCTTAAAACAATTTCATGATTAGCTTCATTTTGAAATAATAATGAAATCAAGCATTTTTAAAAATCAATATATTTTTTCTTTAACTTATCAAATTATTCATTAATTAACTATAATTTAAGAATAGATTTGATTCTTAATTTGATTAAATAAGTCTTATATTTAATAAGTGATAATTTTTAGACTAATGTAAAAAATTATCTCAACTACTTTTAACTTTTAGAGTTAAATTTTTTTGTTTTTGAAAACTTCTATTCAAGAAACTGAATAAAAGTTAAATCTGATAAATGTGATAACAATCGTATAAATTTGCATTTGAATAAAGAATAAGATAAAGTAGAAATTAGTTTATATTGAAGAATATTAAAGACATTTATAGAACTGCTATAATGATATTACATTTGACATTCAACGCGTACTCTATTTGATTAATTGTTTTTTAATATAATTTCCTAATATATCAATAATAATAGCAAAATTCTATTTCCAAAATATATAAATTTAATTAATTTTTATCTATATCAATATTTAACGATTTATTAACATAGAATTAAAGATAATTTAATTCAATTCATTAGATATAATATAATATAAATTATTAAATTGTATCTATTTTTAATTTTAAAAATTAAAAAAGTATATAAAATATAAATATCTTACAGTTTAAAGAAAGAAAGAAAGAAAGAAAGAGAACGAACTTTCGAAAAAAATTAAATAATATTAACTTTTAAAAAGTTTTCATTTTAAATTAAAAATTCGATATAAGCAAGTTTATAAAGTTTATTAGATTATTAGATCTGAAATAGTTTAAGAATAACTTAATAATAAGAGTTTATAAACTAATATTGATTATTCAAATTATTCAAAATCAACTAAACTGTATAGACTATACTGTAAATGTCAAAATATAACTTTATAAGCAAACAAATCAATAGATTTTTATGCTCTAAAATATAATCAATAAGATTAACTCCTAAGTAACTTCAAATTTTTTATTTAACAAGCAATACCTACAATAAAATCGTAACCAAATCGAATATTTAAAGTGCAAAAAATTTTAGCACTTTGATAACATAGTGGGCAAACAATATTTGCTTATAAAATATAAACCAGACGGTATTTCATCAATATATATAAGCCAATATTATACGAATCCTATTTTGTTCAATCCTATTACACATATTTCTAATATATATAAAGCTCTGATGTGTAGGAGATAACTGACTGTAACTTTATTCGAGTTGTATTGAAATAAATTTCAAATTTATTTAGTTGAATATTGCAGATTTAATATAGACATTGGTCAGCAATCTTATTTGAAATCTTATTTATCATTCATAGACATTTTATAAGCAATGAAAATTTTTTAAATAAAATAAATCTCTCTCTCTCTCTCTCTCTCTCTCTCGAATCAAAAGAGTACAGTCATAAGTATTGCTTTTCAATCGAAATTAATAGCACAAACTTTTTCCCAATCTAGCAAACAGTTGTATGCTATGCTTTTTAAATACAGTTAAAACTATTTTATAGTAATTTTAGAAATGCTATAAAAATATATTTTTAAAAATTTTAATCTTTTATAAAACAATTATAGGTAATTTTAGAATTGAAGAGTTTTCTGGAAAAAGGGCCAATTTATTTCGTTATTGTTGGACATTTATATTTATTATTATAATAATGAGACGAATTGAATTATATTCAATACTATCTCATATTAAATCATAATTCAAAATGAATAAATAAAATATGGTAAAAAGAGGGTTAACGAGAGAGAGAGAGAGAGGAGAGAGAGAGAGAGAGAGAATAGGAAGTGAGAAAAAGAGATTGAATTAAAAAATCCTAATTAAGTGGTGAATCCACTCGGTATGGCTCGTATAAAATAAATAAATAAATTAGTGAAATAAAGTTTAAATAAAATTTCTTTAAAGCAAATGTAAGATTAATTTTTATTTTAAATTCGATTTGTTGAAATATTTTAAATGTTGCTTTAAACCAAATTTATACAATATTAAAATACTAAAGGGAATATTTTATATTTAAAAAAGAAACAAAAAATTTATTTTATCTAAAAGTATTATTTTAAAAATTTTACCAAAGGTTCACTGTGTATATAATACTCTAGTGTGCGATTATTTCGCAAACCTTCGAAAATAAAAGAAAGAAAATAGTTTGCCTTTATATGCTCTACTGTTTGCTCACAGATATTATATTACCTGAAGTAATATATGCGAATACTTTTGATCAAAATATTAAACATTTCACGAGCAATATTTTGTGTACTTAAACAATATATTGAAATATAATAAATATTCACAAAAAGAACAATGAAATTCAGCGCATTATTTTTTATCTGATCTATTGCTGTTTGAAAAATAGAAAAAAATTAAATTAAACACACTTTTTTTAAAACTAAAAAATTGCTTTTAACAAAAAAATCAAATTATGTTTTAAATTAAAATTTATTATACAAAAAAAAATTCTAAATATTAAAATATTAACAAATATTTGTTAACTTAATGGTTATTGTTCTAAACAGAGACTTCTACTCTGCAATAAAACAGCTTAAATAAAAATGATTTATATTTATATAAAATCAAGTAAAACTTGATGAGCTTGAATACCATAAATTGGAAGATTTTTTACTATAAAAACAAGTTTAAAGTCCACTTATATTCTTGAAATATGTTTTCATTAATGTTATCTTTAATGACCCAATTATTCAAACAAATATAATATAAAATTATGTAAACATTTTTATATGTAAGCTTATTAATTAACATTAAAATTTCTACTGAACATTATTTTATTTTATTTTTTATTAAATTTTTTCACAAACAAGCTTATGTCTAAAATTATAATTTAATTAGATATAGTTAAATTGTAACATATTATATAACTAAATTATTTTCGAAATATTAGTGAAAATTCTTGTAAATTTTTAAAACCTTCTATATTTACAGATATAAAATTTCAGATTCAAATTATGTAATTTTAATCATATTATTAATTAACATTTAATTCATAAAAGCACAAAAAGCCAATATTAACTTAATAAAGGCTAATTAATTAATTAATTTAAAATTAAAATATTAATAGCTATAAAATATGGTATTTTATATAAAAATTTTAATATTTCATTTTAAGTAATAAAGATTAAGAAAGGCTTATGTGAATCAGTTTGCAAAATACGGCTTATAAACTTAAATATTAAATAAATTAATAGAAATAAATGTATAATCATTCTTAATTAAATTGATAGCAAATTTCTAAATTAGTAATTTTTAAAACTAAAGTAATAAACTAAAGCAAGTTTCGCATAAAATTAAGATTTTACGCGTATATATTGTTTTTAAAGAAAGTGAAAATAGAAAAACACACAAAACAACAATCAAAGCCATTCTTCAAAAATCATTTGAATAAATTTTCGTTGCCAAACGACAAAACTCGAGACTAAGTCTTTTATCATAAGAATTTTGATAGAATAAGACAAAACATCAAAGCAGACAACAAAACAATAGCTGTCAGAAAGGTCTGATACACATCTGATATAAGCGTATTGTTAGCAATCGAGATAATGGTTAATACCAGCAAAAAATAGCGCTCACTGAAGGCAACCACACCTCAGAGACGCGTCTAAAAAGCAAGCGAAGAAAAAAATAACAATAAATGCAATGTCCAGTAATTGCTTTTTCAAACAAAAATTGTTGTGTTGGCTATATTACAAAATACAGAGTGCAGAACACTGTAGTAAATTTAAATAATAATGTTTTTGATGTCCGAAAGAATACTTTCCGGCATAACTCTTGTGTCGCAATCGTTTAAGAGAGTACTGCTATGCCGACACTTTCTTCCAGATAATGAACAGCTGTAACGAGATAAGAGTGAAATGTAATGCTTAATTATTCATACCTGTAGGTTAAACAGATATTATGGCTTAGTATAATTAAAATTAATTACGTTAAAGGCACTTAGTTGTGATAATAAAAGAGCGCTTTCATTGCGCTTTTAATTGAGCTAAACTAACAATGATTACTAAATGTACAGTCAAATAAATATTAAGTTCATTAATTTTGTCTTTTCATAATGATATGAAATAAAACATATTTATTACTGTAATTTGTTTGTTTGTTAAATTTAAACTTGAAATTTTCTTTTCAAGTAAAACAGTTGTTAAATGATACGCAAATAAGTTACATTAAATGTTTCATTAATGTTTAATTTAAACTTAAAACTTTAATTTAATAGTTATATTAGATTGAACATACATTTCATATTAAGTGTAGTAAATATGGATAATAGTTGTGACACTAATAACAAATCTTTTAGCTATAAGTGTTAATAACCTCTCGAATTAATAGATATAGAGTTTGTGTCCATTTAGGTAAACATTGGTGACAATTTGCTAATGTATAGCAAAAGTAAACTCAATCGCAACCGTTCGGAACAGAAGTTCGTTATTTTCGATGACCTCTTTGATGCTTGTTTGAACGCATCAACAGCTCCAATATATCGATTGCAACAATATATTGACGAAGCAATTACTTTCACTTTTATTCCAGTAAGCCGTGATCTCTCTCTCTCTCTCTCTCTCTCTCATACACACACACACACACACACACACAATTTCTAGCTCTACTCAATTCATAAATAAATTCATTGAACGGAACTCAGTATAAGCTTTGCATTCCGAAACTTATTCACCGATATAGTGGAAAAATTTATTCAATAACGGCTAATGTAAGTAAAGCTTATAAAAGTAGATGTCATAAATAAATTAGTGCGTCTTAGGATTTAAAAAGTTTTAGACACTGTTTTGTGCATATTCCTGAATAGTACACTAAACTACTTATTTGAAAGTCACTTCACTTAAAATTTCAAGCATCGAAATCTACATTTTGTCAAACATATTCCCGTGGGATTAAATTAACAAATTTGAAAATAAATTTTTTCATTTCAAGAATATTTATTGATTATTTTGAGTCATTCACTGATATTAATATATGACTATCTTACGAGTTTAAAATAAAATATAAATTTAAATAGTGAGTGAATATATTCAATCCAAGTGTTATTTCTCATATTTAAATCTAATCAACAACAATATTTCAATATAAATGTCATAAATTTATAATTTAATATAAAAATCTTTAATATATTACTCAGTTTCTAATACTTGATTCCCTTGTTTAAAATTTGATTGATGTAAAATTAGTTATATTAATTTAATCTTAAATTTCAATAAAAAATTTCAAAATATTAATATCAAAATACACAAATAATATTTATATTCCAACTTAATTTTAAAACTCATTATACATATTCATTGAATTAAATTAAAGCTTTCAAAAAGCAGTTTTAAGCTTAGCTTCTTTATCTATTATCTTTATCTTAATATCCACATGTTTGTCTGTCTGTCTATAGACTCTGAACTGGCCAGCGGTACCCCCATATGGCATATATATTTGTGACCAGTATGGTCTGAAAGGCGAATCGCAGTGGTCGGGGCCGTGGCCAGTTCGGGAGGTCCCGAAATAAGTGATCAGAAGCCATGCCAAATAATATGTTGTTGAACTCAGTTCGACAACATATAGTTTCTATAATAACTAAGTCGAATGGGGGTCAGGAGTCGAGGGGGAATGGTTGACCCTCAGGGAATATGGAAAGGTCAATGGAATAGTGGGTCAGGATAACAGTGGGTAAATTGAATAGGAAGTAAGGTTAACAGCTGGTCAGGGGAATAGGGGGTCAATTAAATGGAGGGTCAGGGGAATACTGGGGTAAATTTAATATGGGGTCAATGGAATAAGGGGTTAGGTTAATAAGGGTTCAATTGAATAGAGTCAATTGAACAGTGCTTAAATTGAATAGTTGGTCAGGTTAATAGGTGGTCAGGAGATTAGGGGGTAAATAGAATAGGGGGTTCGGGGAATAATGGGTATATTGAATAAGGGTTCAATGTAAGAGGGGGTCAATGGAAGGTGGCGTGTGGTGGGATTATTGGGACAAAAGTATCACGAATGTCAAAACGGACTGAAAACGCTAGTTTAGGATATTGTAAGATTTTATATTAATTACAAAATCTTGTTTTGTAAAAACCTATTTTATATAATTAAATTATAGTTAATTTATTTTTAAATTAATTTTGTTAATATATTTTATTCCAGATTTGTTTTAATGAAATTTATTATACATTATTAAAGTGATCGAATAAGTTTTTAATATTAAATCAAACTAATATGAAAAATTTTATTTATTATCTGTTGCTATATATTTGGTAGAAATATAAAATTTTATACTGGTTTAAAATAAAACTAGCATCTATTAAACAAAGGCTATGTTACATGGCCTGTGTGCGAATCTACAAAATTAATAGCTAGGATTGTTAGCAAACCGATTGTAAAATAACTTGTATCATCAAATATATTTTTGCCAAATGCACAGACAATGCTGTGAAAATGAATTTCTTTATGGCTATTGGAGACAAACTGTTATGTGTCTCATTTAAACAATTACTAATGTTAGCCGTAAATTTAACTCCAACGCTGAGAGATATTCGCGACCATATTTGAAAGCATAACCATTTTGAAAATTTAAAACCATAGGCCATAGGGATTTAATAGTTTAACGATTTTAAAGCCTCACACAAATTAAACTCGGATTTGAAATATGAAAGCGAGATTTAGTTTGTTATATTTTCCTCCCATTTAGCAACTTAGCAATAAAGAAAAGAAATACTACCAACAAAATAAGAAAAAAGTTATTAGTTTACGACATATTTATTTCAGCATTTGTTAGAGAAACGATTTTTCTCGTTCTCTTTGTGTCGTTCATAAGTTTGTCTCAGACATTAAAATAAATGTTTCAATCATACTTGTGCTTTATTTTGCCTTTAAAAATATATATTTAGTTGAGATATAAAATTATTCTATACCATATTTTTCATTAACACATGTAAACTTCTGTCTTATTAAAAATATGTCATAATCCAAAACTTTACATTACATTCACATTACATGTATTTACTTAACAAATTCATATTTATGTTGTCTAAATGGTATTCCATACAAATCTCTAGTAACGCAATGCTGAACGCAAGCGTTTTTCGTTAATGGTTTTTCTCACATCATTGTATTGCTGTCAATCCATTCTCTCGGGCATCACAATCAAAACACGAGCAAAAATAAAGGAAAAAGAGGTAAAGATCTACAATCGAGTCGAGCAGTCGATACTTTCGCTTTATTCGGCGAATTGCAGACAGGATTTGGGCAAAAGCCTGAAACGACTGAATGGAAATCTAAACTCTATTATGATTGTTCCGCAATCTGACCTAAAAAAGTTTGAGAGTTCGAGTGGCAATAACATGAGAGTTATTATCGCTGCCATTTGATAGACACACTATAATTTCCCAGCGCTTCTCCGACGAGCGCTGTTTACCCAATCAATTGATTAAAGTTAGTCCTCCTCACTATTCGTAACATTGATTGAGAGACTCTATTTAGAATGGATTTTGTATACGAAAATAAATTATAAGTTTGACTCTATTTTATGTCTAAGTTATTCGATCTTTTTTTCAAAAAAATTGAATACTTGTTTCTTAACAAAGAAAACTTTTGAAGCAAAACAAAGCACGACTAAATTCATGCGCATATTTAAATTTTAAATTTTGCCCTTTTATTAGAAATGAAATATTAAATAAGTCTTGTTATGTTATTATTATTATTGGTCTTTAAAAAGTTTTAAGAAAATAAATTTGTAAATTTATATTATTTAAAAAATAAATATTAAAAATGAAAGATTTTAATTTTTATTTAAATAAAATAAATTAAGAAATAGACATAAAAATTTAATAATATTGTTTATTATCCAAAGAGTTTCAGGGGTTACGTAAAATATTTTGGTCATTAGTTTTTCTTATTGCGAATACACAAAAAATTGGATTTTAGACTATAGTCTAAATTATTGATTTTAGACTTTTAAATAAATGATCTTAACTTTATTAAAAAGTTTAACTTACGATAGATCAAATTAACATTTAGGTGTTAAAAATAACAACTGTAGCATTCAGAGTACTTTATAAATATGAACATAGCTCTTCGCTAACTTAAGTTTGAGAATAACTAACAAATAAATTAAAATATATTAAAAAGCAAAAGAAATCACAAAACTAATCAAACTCGCCAAAGGTCTATGTCTAGCTAATACTATAAACCTCTTGCCTATTTATATTCGCACTAAATTGAATTTTTATCGATTTTTGCTATAATTTTTTTGGTCTATTATTATTCAAAACAGTTAGAAAATACAGCGATACCGCTCAAACGAAAAGATTGACACTCGAGAAACACCCATTCATTTGTCGCGCGACTCAAAGGAATTGCACATATTTTACAATTCGCTTCAATTCTGTACATTTGTTAGGCCTTTCAAGGTATCATTAAATTATTTGTATGTTATCAAAAGACACAACTTATTTCGATGTTGTCATCAATTTCTATATAGAGTAAGTATAATTTATAGTAAAAATTTTAGAAATTTGTAATAATACGTGTATAGTAGAAGAGTACTCAATTAAATAATAATAGGATATAGAAAATAGCTAATTATAAATCTAAAAGAATAAATAGTAGGAAATGGCAAATTAATTATTTTATAAAATAAATATATAATAATATCAATTATAAATAATGAAAATAACATAAACGGCAATTAATTTAAGTTTTCATTTATAATATCAATTTCAGTTAAAATATTATTAATATATAAAGACATATATTAATAATAAACATTTTTATATAATTTAATTTTATAATAAATTAATTATTGTTTTTTACAGATAACAAATTTTATCATACCTTTTACAATCACAAAGTATTATTTTATTCAAAAATACAAATAAAAATTTAAGACATTCTTTAAAAAAGTTAAATTTAAATTTTAACAAATTGTTTTCTACAAACACAATTTATTTTCTAAACAAAGACTTAATTCAAGAGTGAGTTCAGTGATTTTTTATAAACTCGAATGAGGAAATTTTAGCGATCTATTCGAGAGTACCGATGCATTTCTTTGCTACTCATTATAGAGAAAGAAAAGCAAGAGGAAAGCAGTCTTAATAGGTTTGAGATTAAATAAATGATAAGCAGTTAACAAAGAGCTACAGCCTCTACAAAATGATTTCTAAATCGCTTTACTTAATCATTTTTTATTCTTGTCTCATATGTTTTAGTAAATCTAAGAACAATTAATGAAATTAATTATTAAACTCTTATAATTATTACAATTGTATTTGAAAAATTAGAAATATATTGCATTAATGATATTAAAAATTGTAAATATTATTTAAGTTATATCAGAAATTTACAAAAGTTATATTGATTTTGATTGAATAAATTTTTAAGTAATTTATTTTATTATTATTTTAATCTACGAAAATTTTTTTAAAAACATTAGTTAAAATTTAAAATTTTACTAAAATTCTTTTATCAAAAAACAATGAATATTTTTGAAAAAGTATTTGAATCTTTTGCAGTGATTTATATCAATATAATTCAGATTATTAAAGTGATTAAAATTGACAATATTGACAATATAATATAAATATGTTGTAATTTGTAAAATATTATTTATTGCATAAGTGATATATAAAATAATTAATATAAATAAATAATTTATTAAGTTAAATATTTTTATACGTTTTATAAGCAAACTTTTGAAATAATCTTTTCAATTTAAGATACCAAAATGATGGTTAATTTCATTATTTCATTATTTAATTAGTTTAAATTTATTTTATTTAATTTTATTAATGATGCACAATTAATTTTTATATCTAATCAAATTATATCAGCGAAAACTTTTGGAATAACCTAAAGTTAAATAGTAATATTTATATATTCATTTATTGTATTCGATTTTATGATTGCTCGAACATTTTTTAAAAATTGTACTTTCCTTAAAAATTGTTAGTGGAATTTTTAAATGATTAAGTTTAACAATAAAAATAAATAAAATTAAAAGAAAACAATAATAATAGTTATTTATATAAATAATACATTATAAATAAATTCATAAATATGATTCACAAAATATCAAATTTTTCAATACGACAAGAGAATACTTAAATTCTTGATATATTCAAACATATAAATATTAGTTATTAAAAAATAAAATAAAACTTATGGAAATATAAATTACTAATACATTTGTGCATTCGCTGCTTTTCGAAAATATGCGTCATTGAAATAGCAGTGTAAGAAATAAAGCAATAAATCTGAGTCTACAAGAAAGTATGCGATGTTATCATACATCACACAATCACACGCTCACTCAATTTATATATACCCTAATTTATCGATAATATTCAACACTCATTTACGCATAATCCGTGTTCATTTAATTATAAACTTTTTAAAAGAATTCATGTATAATAAGAAATGATATATTATTTGCAAATAATTTTGAGTGATATTAATATCAAAAGTCACTACAAATAAATATGAAACTAATTAAAATATTTCGCACAAGTTTTAGATAAAAATTAACTTTCTTTGCAAGACTTTAATAGCGAAAACACAGAAGAAGAGAAAACTGATTGTAGTTAATTAGAAAAATTATGTAAAATTTTGAAGTCATTTCAATCTAATTATAAAATTATAGTGAATTTCATGGTTTTGATTAATTTTAAGAGAGAATTTTCTCCATTATACAATTCTTATTACTTAAATCCCTTGTATTTCTTTTCTATAACGATATACTTTAATTTAGACAAGTTAACCAGTTTATGGCGCCAATTGTATATTTATCAGGACAAAAGTTAAGTATTGTTAAAAGTTTAACTTAAAAGTAATAATCTATATATATAATTAAAAAAATAAAGTGTGTTCGTGTGTGTGTGTGTGTGTGTGTTAAAAAGCATAAATATTAATAAAAATAATTATAAATTGTACACATTGTAATGTAAATGCATATTTAATACATATAATGTAAATAAATTTTTATTTAATAAATAAATACAAATTTATTTTAACATAGAGATTTTATCAATTACAATGTAGTTATTATGTCACTATTTTATATTTTATTTATCTTCTATTAAATGCTATAAATTAGAGATTTACAGTCATTTATGTCCTATAATTTGTTATATTTTAAATCTGCGCCCAAAAGTTCTGTGAATTTGATTACTGAATTCATTATTTTCATTAAATAAAAATTTTAATTACATTTAATTAAATATTGTGCAATTTTTAGGTTATTTAAAATGAAAAATATTTATTAGTAATAACTTAATTAAATTATAAATTATCATTTAAACCATTTCAAAGCATATTTCACAGCTTTATAAATTCTTAGCAATAATTATTTGCTTTTTTAAATAAAAATGATTCCATTAACATAGACTTTTTAAATGCTCAAAATGATAAAATAATATATGTTTGATAAAATATAATATTTACTTATTGATGCCAAATAACTCATATTTTACTTACAAGTATTAATATTTAAATAATGTGTTTAAAAATCTTACAAAAATATTTTAAATGTATTTTTTTATCCCAAAACTATATTTTACAGTTTAATGTAGTTCCTTATAAAGTATGCTCAAATTATCATATTGAATATAAATTGATGCAAATAACGTTTTTATTCCCATAAAAACCCTATGAATTGAAATTCAAACCTTTTGACAATATATCAAATAACAACAAATTACAAGCCAAATGATTGAAATAACTTATTCTTTTTATCAAAATAGTGAATAATTTAACATTTATTAAGTATGCAGGAGAATGAAAATTGCAATGGATTATCAATGCTGTGTTAAAATATTATCATATCATACCTAAATTGGGTTAAGAAGAATCAAAAATTAGTTTCACGAATTGAAGACCAGTGGGAGTTAGAGGTCTAGGGATTTGACTGAAATTATTCACAAGAATCTATTTTTAATGTATTATAAATAGGGTATTCATTGAAATAATTCCGCGTTTATTCTTTAATGTTTTGTATAGTAAATTATATCCATTACATAATTTATATGCAGAAAAGCAAAAAACATGGCTTTCTTTTCCGGTAAACTATTAAAATAAATAGTCATTCATTATTAATTAATAATAAATTTAACAATGTTTAAGAAAAAGAAAAAACACATTAGTATTTTTTTTAAATTTTAGTTGTAAATTATTTAATTGTTAAACACATACCCTTTGTATTATTTGTATTATATTATACTTTGTATGAGATTAACAAATTTGTAATTTAACAAAGCCTAAAAATACCTATCTTATCGATAGCTTGTAATTGAATAATAATTCTTTTAAAATTTTATTTAGTCATAATTTGGAGATTTCTTTTCTTTTGTTTTTCATTTTATGAAGAATAAGAAGATAAATCAATCATTTAAGCTTTACTTAAAAATTCAATGGGCTTAATAGCCCATTATTACACTGATTAGCGTTAGCTTTTATAAATGACTACAAACAGCTTTTAAATGAGTGAGTTTACAAGTGACCATAAAGTGATTGTGTTTTGCATGATTTGACGATTATATCATTAGATTAATTATTATTATAATTATTGTTAGATATAACTAGTTTTAAAGTCAATTAAATACAAAATCTTGTTAAAGACACGTATAATTTTATGTAAAACTAAAACCGGATATATATATTTATTTATGTAATCTTATAAATTTCCAATTAAAAGTTAATTAAGATGGGAATATATTTTGATACGAAAATATAATAAATTATTTAAACTTTTATTTTTCACTAAGAATTTTAGATACGATATAATAAATATATTTATACAACTTATCTATTAATAAATTAGTTGAAGAAATCCACTGAGAAATACGAAATACGAACAAAAATGAAAAACAAAATAATTTATTAATCTTAATATTTTTATTTCTTCATCACGAAAATGGAAATTTAAAATTAAAGAACAAAAGTTCACATAATGTCTATTTAAATTTAATTTATACAATATAAAAAATTCTATCATTCTAACCAGAAATAAATTACGTCATTCATTACATATAACTATAAATAAAGGCTAAATAACTTTGTAATAAGTTATTATTCATAGCTTATAAACTTAATTATATCAATATAAAAATTCAATATAGACCAATAA
>JAQIYA010001151.1:0-14282 GCA_034699355.1 Microtritia minima | reverse complement strand
CAAACATTCATCTAATTAAACCATTTACTCGACCAACTCATTGGCATAACTACTCGTTTTCTCTATTACTAACAGCATATTATAGTACCGTTCAGTACTTTCAAACTCTTGCAAACTTTGGGAAAACTTTGCCTAAAACTTATGAAACAACTTCAACTTCATTCTAAACTTAAATTAATTAATTTAGTTCACATTTTTATTCTCATTTATCTTACATTTCACATATGAGAATACATATTGATTTTTATTAATCCTGAATTTAAAACACAAAGACTTCAACAAAAGTTAAACTTAAAAGTTTAGTTTTCTAATATCACACTCAGAAAAATTACAACTATTTCCTTATCGTATAATTTTATGGATAATAAAATACTTCGATTTTATTTTGAATAAATTAAAATAAATAAATTAAATTAATAAATGATGAGAAGTGCAAATATAATAATACAAACATACAATCATTTATGAGACATTAGCGACACTTCATTCTCTCCAAACGAGTGGTATTCACTGAATGCACGACTAGTGAAGTAAAGCACAGTTACTCTTACTCTTACTGTCATTCATTCACCAGTGATCGCACTGTTTGCCTATCGCGACATCTATTGCGTATCGAGTGTGAGCTGAAAGAATGGTGAATGAGTGGTGAATAGTGTGAATAGTGGAACGAGTGGTGAGTGAGTGGCGATGAGTTCGATGGCAACGCAATCCTTCGCGTGACTACCGATGAATGACTGGCGAAAAGCGGTGCGAACACCGATATCGTACTCAATCACGAATAACACGCTTCGCGTTCAGACGCAGTTCGTCACAATCGTGTCCATCACTGGCATTGTGTTGTTGTTTGTGTTGTACACTGTGATACCGCAGACTCGCGTCTCCCGACTCGATGAAGACCACGGCCACGAACACGAGCGCAGTCGCGCTGTTTCGGACGCGGACCGCGAGTGGCGACCGACTCACGCCTATAACTACACGTATCCTCTCTCCAGAGCTGAACACTTGGGCGACAGTCGAGTTCGATATCGAATCGCAATTATTTCCGATTTGGACACCAACTCGAAGAGTTCGAAAGACAATTATGTGTGGAAGAGTTACCTCTTGAAGGGTTACCTCACACACAACGCCGACGAGCAGAGCGTTCACATAGTTTGGGACCGAAAGTCACAAACGCTGAGGTCTTCGTTCGCCTTCAAAGGCAGAGCTATGGAGTTGTCGGAACTGATCGTATTTAACGGCAAACTATACTCATGTGATGACAGGACTGGTATCATATACAACATCCGCGACGAAGTGGCCATTCCTTGGGTTATACTAATGGACGGCGACGCCAATACCACCAAAGGGTTTAAGTGTGAATGGCTTGCCGTCAGAGACGAACTCCTTTATGTGGGAGGACTTGGAAAGGAGTGGACCACCACTACCGGTGAAGTTCTTAATTACAATCCCCAATGGATTAAAACAGTGTCGGTTAGCGGTGAAGTGCAAAACATTGATTGGAGAGACCATTATTTGGCTCTCAAGTCCGCGTGCGGTATTCAAGATCCCGGATATATCATACATGAGTCTGCAGTTTGGAGTAATCATCAAAGAATGTGGTATTTTTTGCCGCGTAGAGCTTCGGTCGAAGCTTACGAGTAAGTGTTTGCCATATAGTTAGTCATTGAATTGTGTGATATTTAAATTAATTAAACATAATTTAAAGTATAGGCTTATATCATAACAATTACTGTTAACCAAACTTTTTTATAGTATTTCATTTTTATTAACATTTGCGATCGCAATAATTTATGATTGTATTAAAATTTTTTATGTTTAGTAAATTTATATTAATATTTAATGTTTATATTTACCTTATGTACCGTATCTTATTTAAGACAAACTTGACATGAAGTCATATATATTTACGGTCAAATAAATAAAGTAAAAATGGAGGTCATATTCAGTCTGACCGGAAAATTTTAATGTTATTTCTAATTAACGGAAGTCAAATTCGGTCACTGATTGTAAACGATCTTCACTACTAATAACTCATTAGTAATTAGTAGTTAAAACTAGTAGTAGTATTAACTAGCGTTCATCGTTTAGGTTCATCTCTTAAAAGGCGTATATTTCGGTAAAACCGACTTAAATTACAAGTCAAAATTTCAGTAAAATGATTATAAACTTTAATTTAACATTAATTTGTATGTTTTAAGTAGTTCTTTATTTCGAAATTTTCCGAGTTTTTATTTTTAAGAGAGATTTCCAAATTTCGTCTCATTTTAGATAGTAATAGATAAGAAGAGCAGTGAGCATAACTTAGTTGAATTGAGTATTAATTGAATTAAGGATATCTACTTTGAATTGAACGATTCAAGGCTCGAATCCCGACGCGGATAAGCGCTCTCGTGATGTAATGTAAAATTAAAATAACAAAATAAATGTTGTGTTGTCTAACGCAGTCCAGTTTGAATCTAGCTATTAGCTAATACTGGTCCCGAATATAAATATGGATTGCATTTACAATAAAATATTTTTTAAAAATTTTTAAACTTTTTTAAAATCGAAAAATATTGTCTCTTAAATGCGATTAGTTTTGACGCCCTCCAGATTTTTGGCTCAGTTCGTACAAGTGGACCACTCCTAGGTTTCAGAAAAACTGAAAGCTTGTGAAACCCTGCTATATATCAATAGCATTGTTCTCCCTTTACGCGAATTTAGCTACTATTGTAATAATAAGTCAATAAATAATTTTATAGATCATTTGAAATCATATACAGATGTATTAGAATAGAAGTCAATCATAACTGTCTATATCTTATTGTTTTACTGCATATTTATTGCATATAAATTTTTATTAATATTTTTTATTTATAATAGTGAAAAACGCGACGAACACAAAGGAACTAATATAATGTTAACATCAAACGAGAATTTCAAAGAAATAATAATGTCAACCATAGGACCAGTTGTACCGACGCGAGGATTTTCTTCCTTTAAATTCATACCAAATACTAACGATCAGATTATTGTAGCGCTAAAATCGGAAGAAAATGATGGGAAAATCGCAACATATGTGACTGTGTTTACAGTTAACGGCAAAATATTATTTAATGAACAACTTATAGCTAATTACAAGTACGAAGGAATTGAATTTATTTAATGACTCCAACACTAGTCTCTACTAAATTTTTACTATTGTTTGTATTAACTTTTTTAGCAAATTCTAATAAATTATATTTCATAAAGTGATAGTAATCATTAACAATCGAAATGCAGCAAACTTTGTGCACTATTTCCACGACTATAGTAAGTTTGGGCGATTCGAAACTGACGCTCCATTTCGGTTGGACTGTCTTCACCACAGCCACCACTTTCTCAATCATCTGCAATCGCTTCACATCGCTGTTGTTTCTAACCTTGCATTGAATCATATACGTTGTCTCGCAATCATTTTGCTCTTTCAAGACGGACTCAATTAATTTGTCAAAATTGTCGTCTTTTGGTCCACAAGTGGTAATAATTGGTACTAATCGTAGCAAATGTTTGGTCATTTGTTTGGCGTTGGTTTCGATTTCTCTTAACAATTCATAAGTGATGAGTAAGGGATCTATGAGTTTGTCATTGCATTGAATAAACAAAACATTATTGCAATTAGTGATGACTTGTTGAAAGCGTTTGGGAGTGCTCTGCAAACTCATCAACTCGTGTCGCAGAGCGCGCTCCGCGTCCTCACACTCGCCACCACTTTGGCCACCGCTATGGCCACCACTCTCTCCGTCGCCGACAGCCGCGGCCACAGAGCCGTACAGTTTGTCGGCCAACTCGTTGAGTATGTGATACGCCTCGCGAACACATTCATACTCTTTATTATTACAAGTAACCAAAAAACCACTAATTCCTGGTCGTAATAGGCTTTGCTTTGAACGACATTTTTTCGATCTGTAATTTATATATTTTTTTCGTCTTTTAATTGCACGCGTTTTATCTATTACTTGGTCGTGATTGAGCTTAATATCAGACATTTAAACATTAAACAATATAATTAAATCAAATGATAGACAATTTTATATCTATTTGAGCCAAACATACGCTTAAGCTCTGCACGTGTTTATGTTCATAATTAATGTCATGAATAACACACACTTAAGTCTATCTCACTCTACAATTAACTAATTTAATCAAATTTAGACCATATTTGAATTATTGATGGTATGAATGAATGAGATTTAAATGATATACAAATGATAGGAAAAGCATAATAAAAGAAAATTGAAATAATAGGTGAGATAGCGATGAATTGAGAGGACATCGTTAGTGGACATTCATGTTGTGACGTGAGTGCGATGAGTCAGAGCTAACTGAATGCTGATATGTTTGTACACAACTCGAGGTTTGCATCCAAACACTAGCCATGTCTTCAGGTATGTCTCCCATCGATTGGCACGCATTTGCGTGCATATGATTGATGATAACGCTGTTATGACTGTTATGCTTGACAGGTAAACAGAAGAATCGCTTGAAGATCCAAATGCCGGCCGAATCGTCGACGCCGTACGCGTCGATACCGACGCCAAACAATTTGGACCGAAAGACAACTGTAACGCACGGCGAGAACACGATAGACATCGAACCCGACAACTTGGAGACGTTGTCAGAGTTGGGACGCGGCGCGTACGGCATCGTCGAGCGGGTCAGACACAAGCCGAGCGGTCTCGAGATGGCGGTGAAGGTGAGCGCCATTGTTGTTGATTGCGATGAATGCAATTGAGTCACTCTTCGCAGAGAATAAGTGCCACAATAGTTAACGAACAAAAGCGACTCCTGATGGACATGAATGTTCTCGTCGACTCTGTCGGCTGTCCTCACATAGTGTAAGCTTAATGCGACTTAATGTGTCATTCAATTGATTGAATCGATTCACTGCTCAACTCATTAACAGCAAGTTTTACGGCGCTATCTTTTGGGACGGAGACCTCTGGCTATTCATGGAAATGTTGGACTCATCGCTAGACAAGTTTTACAAACTGGCGTTTAAGTACGCGTCCGTCGACAGCAACGATAACGTCATTCCAGAAAGTATTTTAGGAAATATTGCCGGCAGTGTTGTCAAAGCACTCCACTATTTATATGGCAAAAAAATAATACACCGCGACGTGAAGCCATCAAACATATTAATCAGTCGTAAGGGTGACGTCAAACTGTGCGACTTTGGTATATCTGGCCATTTGGTTAACTCAATCGCCCAAACATTTGAAGCCGGATGTAAGCCATATATGGCTCCCGAAAGAATTAATCCCAACCCATCCCGACCTGGTTATGATATTCGTTCGGATGTTTGGAGTTTAGGTGCGCATTCATAGCATATATATACTTGTATTACTTTAATGATACATTAATTTGTTTTCCTTATTAAAGGCATATCAATGCTAGAGATAGCAATCGGTAAATTTCCTTATCCTGAATCAAAAAATTTATTCGAGCAATTAAAGCGCGTTTGTCAGGACGAACCTCCACGTCTACCCGCGGGTAAATTTTCCGCTGTCTTTGAAGATTTCATAAGTAAATGGTAAGTCATAACTAGAAAACCAGAATAATCGGATCGATTCTAATATACATGTTTCTTAATATGAAAGCATATCCTAATTTACCCTTTGATTGATTTACTTTTGATTATAATAGCATTCGACTATAATAATCATTATTTCATAAATAAGCCAAATCTAAAAATGCTGAATATGCTTAAAAATCATATTTAAGGTTTAGATTTTATTTTCATTTCATACTACATAATTATTTTCATATTGCTTTCACTTTCACAGTATCGTTATAATTGATAAATTAATATTTATTGATATGAAAGTGATATTTATTGATAGTTTTATAATAATACTGAAGACAGTCAGTTTAACAAACATGCCTTTAAATACTTTATTTCCCAATAACCGCCATCCCCTATACCCCCATCCCATTCAACTCAGATCATGATTCTGAGTTCAATGACATTACATGATCACGCCTTCTAATATTGGCCTCACCCCTCAAAGCCGACCCTCCCCTCAACCCGAAACCCCCTCATTCGATTCATTAGGTCAAGCTGTTCAACGAGATGTGAGCTGTTCAACAATATCAAATGCTAAGGTTTCTGACCATTTCGGTGCCCCGAATTGCCCGCCCCTCCAACCCACTCGACGCCCCTTATAGCGCCTTTCAGACTATACTGAACAAAAATATATACACAACACTGCTATGTGGGGTATCTCTGAGTTTATCGCTGAACAGACAGACAAACATATGGATATTATATACATAATATACATGTATAGATTAAACAAACATTAATACTTTAATAAATTTTATTTGTATCTTATTATCGATATTAATATATAATTCTTTAAACCCTAATCTAGTTATATTAATTGATAAATGATTGTATATCTAATAATTGTCTTTTTTGAAACAGTCTACAAAGAGATTTTGAACGCCGACCTTATTATGCGGTTTTATTGGAACATGAATTTATTATCCAGAATGAAGGCAATGATATTTCTGCTTTCGTATCTAAAATTTTGGATTTGTCATCAAACAATTAGAGCTCATCAATGTTTTCATTGGGTTCATGTGTGCCTTTTGTTAGATCATCACTACTTATTAGACTATATTAAAATCGTTTTTTCAAATAAATTATATTTTAGTAGATCATGTTAGTCCACAATAATAATTTGTATAAAGAATTAATAAAAATATTCTAATTTCAAATTATTCAAAATGAGTTATTTTATTGAAAATCTAACTTTGAATTTTCTTATTGCGTTGAAAAGAACTTAATGATCGCTTTTAAAATTATATCTTAACGATACCATACATAACTATACAAACTCGTATATGTCTATTAATTTATAACTTAGAGTAACTAAAGTTTTAATTTTCATCTTATGAAACTTCAAATATTTTTGTTTAAGAATAATATTATTTTTAATTAAAACGGGGAACAATTTATTAATTAATATATCAGTTAAAAGAAATAATATTTTTTATTTAAAATAAATCTTAACGTACTGTAAATGCTTTAACCAAGAATTACTTGGAAAGAATCCGTTTAAGAATATACAGTCTATGATAGAAAGAAATAGGTAATGAATAATCGAAGTGGGGTCAGGAAAATGATAATAAAAGTAAGAAATGAAAAACATAGCAACCTCTTGAGAGACAATATGAACATAATTCAAAGATCGCAGAAATGAAAAATTTTCGATCAAAGTACCTAAACTTCTTTTGTATAATTTGGTATAATATGATTAAGTTATGAATAATTGACAAAATTAATATTAGTCAAAGAAATAATGAATTGTTTTTCATGAGAAAAATATGAAATTGTAAATTTAAACACTTATAGTTCTAAATATATCAAATCCAGTTAATGCGGTACTAATGAGAACACCAGGCATTTGTTGATGCCAATGAATTTCCTTAATTTCTTTCTGTCCCTGATGTATGAACAGAAGTTGTGGTGGCAGTTGGTTCACCTCCATGTCGTCGTCTTGATTGCTATCTTTTTCCACCGCTAAATCCCAAAGTGTGAGCTGATTATCATTTCCTGAGGCAGCAAATACTGTACCATCGGTTGGATGCCATTCAACTGATGTTATATAAGAAACGTGATGTTTAAAAGTAGCGATAGGTTTAGGAGATGAGCTTTTAAATCGTCTCAAATCCCATGTCTTTATGACGCCGTCGTCACCGCCGGACAAAATAAACGCTTTTTCTATATGATTCCACGAAATCACGTTAATGTCAGAGTCATGAGCGTCAGTAATTGTTAGCATGGAGTTGGATGAGGGACGGGCGCGAACGTCCCATATTCTCATCGATTTATCCACTGAACACGAGGCCAACACATTCTCCTCATTGGGAGACCATTGAAGATCTTCCACTGAATCCGTGTGTCCCCGCAGTGACTGCTGATCAACGCTCCAAAAGCCAGACTCTGAAGGCTTCCAAATGAATATTCTTTGATTGCAATCACCTGATGCTAACATTCCCGGCTTAATGGCAGACCAGTCGAGTGCGAACCCTTCGCTTCGATGTCCTGTAAAAGTGAATAACGGCTGTTGAGAGCATTCATCGTTTCTGGTATAAGAGGTCATCGCTTCGACATCATTGACCGCATTCAAGGCTCGAGTCAAGTCCCAAATCAGCAAATTTCCCAATTCAGACCACGTGACCGCCAGTGAAGTGCTATTGATTAGAGTCGTGCGAACCCTATTAACACATCCCGGATGTGAAATCGGCGCGCTTTCCAGTTCTGGTTTGCTGTCCTCGTCATCGCTGTCCTCATCACTACTGTCTTCTTCATTGTTCTTATGCTTTAATTTGTTCAAATTACTCATTTTAAGAACTAACAGATTATTGCCGTCAGCCTTCTCTGCTTGAGTTCCGGCGGCGATACAACACGACAGCGGATATCTCTCACACCGCTCGTCACCGAAGCCCTCATTGTCTTGAATTATGTCGAAACTAAGACACGGATATCCAGTCTCCGCCTTGTGATACAACACATAAACTGATTGATCGAAAACTAGATCTTCATCTAAATTAGTGGCGTTCGGAACATAAGTCCTTCTAATTAGCGATTGATCGCAATTGTCGTCATTTGCTTGGCTTTGAGAGCAATGTTGAGAGTCATGCTCTTCGCTCTCCATTCTCTTAAATATGTTAACCGACGACTCGAAGAGATGCGGACAACACGTGTGCGTTGTATGCGTTGAATGCGTCACGTGTTCGCCTGTTTATATGCGTTTCTATGGAGACATTGCATTGAATACAAGTGTTTGATTGAAATGATTTTTGCTTTTGCTTTCAATACTAATTTCAAATGTTTATCACTTAATATTGAAGGTATTTGAGGCGTAAAATGAGTGAACAATTGTCAACACTTCGAGACGAGTTGAATGAAAGAAACAGACAAATAGAAGAGTTAAGCAAATATGCGTCTCGTTTGGAACGCGAGCGCGACGTATCGCTCAAATTCAACACCGATTTGAGAAATCAGTTGGAATTAGTGAACGCAAAACTGCATTTGCATCAGAATGTGATGAAGACTATCACTGCCAATGCGGGCACACAGACGCACATATCGCTGATGGCGGACAGCAATAGCTGGAGAGACAGCTCTCAAACGAGTAACACTCGAATCGCAGACTTAGTGCGAGAGACCGCCGAAGAGGTGCTCAAGAATAGTGCTCATAATAATGACTATTATTACGATCCCAAGTCTAACACTTACTACAGCCGCAGCACAGGATGGTATTACTATCCGGTATAGCATTTCATTTCATTTCTATTAGAGTCACACTTTTTGGCACTTTTGGAATAACAAAATGTGAAATACAAATAATAATTTTAAAATTTATTTAATTATAGAAAAATATTTGTTACTAATCTAATCCAATATATTTAAACTATGAGATAATATAACTTTTAATTTTATCTGATTTTAAACTAAATCAGTTTAACTCTTATTTTATTGCTTAACGTTTTAATTAATTTAACAGTTTAGTCAAAGCTTAACTTAATAGTTGTAAAATATGTGAAAACCAGAATTTATTAGTATAATTGACATGAGAAATGAATTTATAACATTTAAAAGGTAATGTAGAAAAACACAATTACTCTCATTTAAAAATTAGAAAATAAAATAAAACACACAAATAACAAATATGAATGCAAATTTAAACTTAAGATACTTAAATTAATTTTTCATTTTTCAATTTATAACATTAATTATAAGTTATAAATAAAAATATATTAATATTTAAAATTTTGTTTATTCTTTAGGAACGATCTCTTTTTTATGATCCAAATACTAAAAATTATTATAACTACGATTCTGAAACGAAAAAATATGTTTTTTATTCATCGCTTCATCAGACATCAAAGCAAACAAAAAACAAAAGAAAAAACAGTGAGAAAAATGTCGAATCAAAGACATTGAAAAAAGAAAGCAACGAAATTACAGTTGAAAACAGTCCTAATGATAGTGATAGCGAAACCATCGATATTTCTTCGTCCGAAGAGGGAGAAGTTGAAAGTTCAGACGACGACCCGAAATGCGGTCAAAGCGATTGCGGCCCTCCGTTAGTGCGTCTGATCGTTAAAGAATCATCAACTCTGCAAAATGGAAGTCTTTTGTTGGTGACCTGTATGGGAGCCAACATTGGAAATGACTCGAAGTGTGACGTTTGGATTACTGATGAATCAGTCAGTAAACTTCACGCCCAAATCAAATACAACGATGGTTTAAAGAATTACTGGATTAGAGATCTGAACAGCACTAACGGAACGTTTCGTAATGGAATAAAGATGGATCATAACAATGAATGCGAACTCAACCATAACGACGAAATATGTTTCGGCGAGTGTCGACTATTGGTTCACATTCATAACGGACGCGACGTGACGTGCATTAATTGCGAACCTGGTCTCGTTCAGCACAATCTCAAACTTCAACAGCAAACTAATCATTTATACATCAATTTTGATAAAGAAAAAGATAGAAGAAAAAATTTAAAGACGTTAAAGAAAAAATTTGGTTTAAGCAAAATAGACTATTGTCAGCTAAATTTTATTACTTCTGATCATTATAAAGATAGAAGCGATGAACGAAGAAAAATAAAAGGCAGTGATAATCCGTATGAAAAAACTTCTGTTGGAACATCCCTTAACACGTAAGAGCCTTAGCATTTAATCTTATTTTATTAGATGAAAATTATTAGCATTTTATTGTTTTTTTTGTTTTACTGATGTGTAAAACAAAAAACAGAGAAATGCAGAAAAAAACAAAAAGTGTTAATTATAAAACTTTTTAATGTACTTTAAGTTGTTTTAATGCTGCATATTTTGCTGATTTTGCCAATAATGATATCTTTAAATTTAGAATAAGATTTACTCAAATTTTAGTTAATAAAAAAAGATTACAATATGACACCGATCATAGCAACTCATTGGTTATTTGATAATTGTTGCAGTAATCGAGTTTATAGTTTTAATCAAGTTATGAGCGAAAATAATGGAGGAAAAAATTAATTTAAGTATAATGTATTTAATGCTATCAAATGATAATTGCAATGACAATAATGATAATTAAATCATTTAGCAGTAAAATATTGATTAATAGTAGTTTGCTTTAAATTTTTAGGTTTATTAAATAAATTATTTTCGGATTTATTAATCCGTATATTTATGAAGTGTTGACTAATTAATCGTTTAACAATTTTATACTTTAAGTGTAGAGTTAAAGTTATTTTCTTGCGTTTAGCTTTTGAAGATATGACAACACTGTTTAACAATTGATTATACAATTTAAAATCGTTTATATATAAGCAAATTAAAATATCTATTTATAAAAAAAACAACCATTAAATAAGAGCAATCAAAGCATGAAAGCATTGATTTTTATAGGAAATATAAATGTATTTTTGTTGTATTTTATGTTTGAAAAGTTAGTTTATTTTTAAGTAGAGATACTGTTCATAATATTCTTCTGTTTTGCTCTATCGAAGCATGTATTATACTAATGTGTGCTCTAATAAGTCGTTGCTATAATTGAATATTTGCTATAATCGAATTGCTTTAACATTAAACACTGCATACGAGCGATCCGTGCTTTTGAAAAATGTTGCCATAATCGGAAGTTGCTATAATCGGGTCATACTGTATATATAATTGTTTTAAAGTTTAATTATACTCAAAAATAAGAAACGGGTTATTTTAATTTATTTGCTTAATTTAGTTTAAAATATTAATTTATTCTTTTAAAGATCATTACCAAAAACAAACAAAGGATTTCAACTTTTGGAAAAAATGGGATGGAAATGTGGAGAAGGGTTGGGAATAAAGCAAAACGTGAACATAGACCTCGTAAGGCGATTATTATATTACTTTAATACTTCTTACATTTCAATAAGTGTCCATTATTTACGGATAATAACAGAATAAGACACTAGAATTTTAAAAATTGTTCGAATTAACGAACAGAATTTGGCCCAAACTTGAAGCTTAATTAAATTTTAACATTGAAACAAATACTAAATTCAAATTTAAAATCATATATAAATAATCATATAAAGGCGGTTGTAAATGAGTCACTGATCCCCGATTAGCGATAGTCTATGATAGTCTAGATTCATACTTAAAACAGACCGCACCGATGAGACATTGGCCACCATTAGTGGCCACTACTGCCAGCAATAAGCGAGCACACGGTCCCCAAAGGGTCACCACAGCGGGCACAGTGGCCGCAATGCGATGCAGGCGTGTATTGAGAGCACCACTCAATACTACAACAATGAATGACACCACTTATATGGTTAAAAATTATTTAATGTTGAGTCTATAAGCGATACAACACTACTGACAGCTCTTATATATTGTTAGATACATATGTGTTAAATGATATAAGACTCAGGTGTCGAGTCTGGTGAGTAAAGCTTAATTGTGAAGATTAGTTGACTTATTTAGGCTGACGTTAGGCTATGAATAACGATATAATGTATATAGCGATACACATTGTATTGAGTAAACGTTACTCGATTATGATAACAGTTATTATTTACAAATTATTAGCAAAACAGAACTTTTGTTAATTAGCCCAATGTTCAGTACACGTGCTGATAATCATCAGCACGTGTACTGAATTAATAGTCTGAGCCTTAATATTATTTAAATGTAAAATTTCCTGAATTTCAACATTATGTTCATTTTAAATCTTTTATTAAAATACACAATTTAATCAATGTATTATAAATTTAATATACTAAATAACAGTGATTAAAGCCTTTTCATTTCCATTTTGATTTAGATAACTAAAAAATAAGAATAATAATATAATTTAAATTATAAATTTTATATTAAATTTATAAAAATTATTGGAAAAAAATTATAATCCAGTTTATTGCTCTCTCTCTCTCGCTCTCTCTCTCTCTCGCTCTCTCTCTCTCTCTCTCTCTCTCTCTGTATGATGTAATCATGATTTTTAACTTAAATTATTGCTTAATTTCTTTGATATCATTGATGTTTTCATATAAAACAGTATATAATATCGATAAATAATCCCGTATTAGATTACTCATAACAAGCATTGTTCTAAAAATAGAGTTAAATCATTAAGTATTATTTAAATTCAGTCAAAATGCCAATAAAGTAAAAGTTCTTAATTAAAAAGAAGAAAAACAAAATAATTACATAATCAGTACAAAAAATAATACTTGATTTATGAAAGATTTTCTTTTTCAAATACTTGATTAGAGAGAATTAAAATGCAGTACATGACCATATATTTTCTATTATATAGATTCCCATTGAAGTTCGCCAAACAAGAGCAGGACTCGGAAACCAAACTAATATTAGTTCGGTTACGAATAACACTGAGCTTGAACTTGAAATGAAAAAGAAAAATGAGAAATGGAAGAAAGCTATGAACAGATTCGAGTCTCTCTGACTTACTCTCAGGTAATTTAGTAATTGAAATCATTTCATTTGTTTTAATAACTTATATTATGTAATGAACTTTGTATTTTTAAAATTATAGCAAAACTATTAAATAATCGATTGTACTTAAAAAATTATATGTTTAATAATTTTATTTATGTAAAAATTTTGAAGAATATAAGTAAAATATAAAATATTTTTTAAATTTAATACAATATAACAGTTATTTTTATTTGATTAAATTAGAGTACGAATGGCTTAAATTGACTCAGTTTTGTTCGAGGATTGCAATTCTAAATCTCTCAAATTCTGTTCGTTCTCTAAAGTTTGTTAATTAGGCATTAATAATTCATAATCTATATTAACTGACTATTGATTATATTATTGACTTATTATGTTATTGACTGCTAAAGGGTAGAACTTTTATGATTGCAGAGTTGTTTACCCATTATTCATAAGTAACTTATATTTGTTTTCAACAACTCTGCAATCATAAAAGTTCTACCCTTTATTAGGTAAAAAACAGTTTTCAGGTCTATAGGAAAATAAAAAACTTAGTCCGTCAACTAATAAAGAATATTTTTAACTAATTTTAAATTTAACTTTAGTACACATTAACATAAGTTCTTGGTTCTACAAAGAAGAGGATAAATATAGAATTTTAAATTTTTTAAATATTCAGATAATAATTAAATAATTTAACTTATATCTTATAACAAAAAAATTCATTCGAAAAAATTGAATGATTGATTGATTAATTGATTCACTTGATTGGATAGTGGATCACATTCATCGATTCAATTTTCAAGACC
>JAQIYA010001150.1:0-14283 GCA_034699355.1 Microtritia minima | reverse complement strand
ATTATATTAATATAGTGAATATTTTTACCAACTTTGTCGAAATATTGCCTTTTCTTTTGTTTCTAAAGTCTATAAATCGACTGAAAATTTGTTTTGCACAACTTAAACAAACCATAACTTCACATAATATTCGTATCTAATAAAAAATTAATTTTTTTATATTTTTTAAAATATATTTTTATATTTCTCAAGTATTTTTTAAAAAATCCTAAACTTAACAATAATAATACAAATAACAATACATACAATTTTTTTGCCCTGTGTTTCGCAGATCAGTGAAATATTCGTTGTGGGCCTCAAATAAATGGCAATACTTAACATCAGTAAATGAAGCAGAGTGTGACAAATTCGTTTTAAAAAAAGTAGCTGTCCATCAAATTTATTCAAATAAAATATTGCAACAATAAATATTTAATATAACTCAATCATTATTAATGTTATTCAATTACATGTCCAAAAGTTTTCCATTTTTCTTCTAATAATTTCTGAATGACTCCTCCTTTTAGCATATCTATATGTTCACTATAATTGCCTTCTAAGATGATCGCTAACGCAGATCGTCCTTCTATATTGAAATTTTTAGGAAATGTAAAATATTTTAAGTTAAAAGTAGTTAAGATATTTTAATTATTAATACAAAGGCAATAGAGGTTGAAGTGTAGATTTTAATAGAATATAATATTATGAATTGAAAATAGATGAGAGATTTTTAATAACTTAACTTAACTTTTGATAACAGATTTTAAAAGATAGGGACTTAATAAGTGTGATAATTGAAGAGATAATAACTTATATTGAAAAAATAATACTGAAATATTTAAGTGATATTTTAATAGAACTTTAAAACCAGTAAAGACCAGAAAATTCGATTACAATATAAAGTTTGCTCAACGAAGATGTACTGTATAATAATGCTTTATTTATCCTCTTAAATAAGATGCGGTCTTTAAATCGTTCACAGAATATCTTCGCAATATCTGAATATCTTTAATATTTTTTGTCAAATATATAATAATAAATTATAAAAATTTTTGAAGTATTAAATTCTATAAAATTAATAAAATTTAAATATCCGTTTCTGTTATAACATACACGTAATGCAATGTACTGTAAAATGTCATTAAAACAAACCCATGTCCGCGCTATCCATTTGCATGGAATCGACCACTTTTAGAGGATAACCACAACACGTAACAATATTATAGGTCCAAAATTCCTAAAATAATTATATAAAAGTAATTTGCTAGCAATATATAATCGACATTACCTGACAACTCAATTCGATGATTTCGCGAAATACTCTTGCTTTGCCTAAAACACAAGCGAGTGCTAGAGGTGTCAAACCGTAATTATTGACCATATCGTTAATCGCTGGCTTTAATGGATGATTCATTGCGAATCCAAATATCATCTAAAATAAGGCAAAACTAAATTTTAAAAAAACTTTTTTAAAAATTATTTTTGATATCTTACAACAGAAAAATTTTATCAGAAAAGACACGTTTAAGCTTTTTTAAAATTATATTTTTTCTATAATACTAAATTTGTTCAAATAATAATTAAAACGACTGCAGCAAAACTTCGAAATAATAAACGAAAAAATATTCGTTCAATAGTAAAATATTCAAAGTAAAGTTACGATATATAAATTTAAATAAAAGTCTTCTCAAAGTAAAGTAAGTCTTCACAAAACTATTTCATTACTGTGTTATGACAAGAATCACACACTCATAAAAAAGACACGATAATACTAAGTATTAATTATAATTAAAATTATTATAGCAATTAAAAATAAATAAAATACCAATTTTTCTCTCGCAACTATTAAGTGCAAAACCATATTTCCAAAATTGTCCACTAAATTAGGATCAGCGCCGTAATTGATTAAAGTATTGTAAATTCGTTTGTCGTCAATACTTGCTGCCCAACACAGAGGATATTCACCAAAATATTGAGAATCTGAATCATATTAATAATGTTAAAAACATAATATATTAAATATACAAGGATTTGAATAATTACTGTCAAAATTTGGCATTTTGTTGGCTTTAATGCATTGCTTAGGCTTAAAAAAGGTTCCGACGGCTCTTTGGTGTACATTCGCTTTGCACTCCAATAAGATTTCGGATAGTATTTCATTTCTATATATTATTGCTAAGTGTAGAGCTGACACGCCTATTGTATTCAGTTATTCTAGAGTTATTTAATCAAATAATTAAAATATTAATAAAGATTAATACCATAATAATTGACGTCTTCGAATATATCATATACTAAATTTGGATATAAATAAAGAAGTTGTTTAGCAATATTGGTGTGCATTGTTGTGTTGCAAATGATGAGAATGTGAAGCAAAGATTCTCCATATATCCCTCTGTACTGTAATTTCCAGCAAATTGTTTTTTTATTTCGCTAAATGTAAAATAATTGTTAAAATTATAAGATAAATGTTTATATATTATAATAAAACTTATGATACAACTTATGAAACCTATAATACAATATAACATAGATTAACTTTGATTTCAAAATAACTATTTGTTAATTTTCCGTTTGAATATAGAAATTAACGTACAAAATAAATACTGGTTTGCACTTAAAATTTTTCCGATTGATTTAAATGAAACACATTTATCTTTATATTATAATATAATTAAATTTTTATTTGATGCTATTCAATACATTTCATCGTTAAAATTGTTTTTTAATTAGAATGGTTATAAAGCTTTATAATTATTGCAGATCGTTCTTTTAAGGGACACTTTTTATGAAGCCGTGCTCTGCTTTTTTATCAATTGTATTCTTAACCAGCCTTACAAAAGTTGTATCAATAATATTGCAGTAAATTTTATTATACGAATTTCGCTGATTTTAAATTAAGACAGGTTATCACAGAAATACAATTCATAAGAATTAACCAAAAGCTAAGCTTAACATTAGCTATAATATTAATTTTATTTAATTTCTAAGCAAATCATCTCAAAAATATGTCAAAACATATGACAGCATTTACTTATATATCAATATAGTAATTTAATAATTATATATGCACTTCAAATTAGTACAATACTTTTATATTGACATTCGTGTTTTCGAGTATATAATAAAAATACACGTATATTTATATAATAATTTTAATAATTTAAATTTAGTTTGTAAAGTTTTATATTTTAAAGTTTGATCTAAGCTTAAACTCCATCTTATTTATCAATACACTCGGTTTTGAACAAAATCAACTAAACATCTATTAATTAAAATATATTCAGATATTTATCATGACTTACGTTCGTCTTTTTAAGCTCAATTTTCACCAATTCATTATTATATTCACATGGAATCGTAAAGTCCATAAATTCTTTTCCGACACCTTTTTGATACATAAAATTCTGAAATTCGTTGCTTAAAAACTTGTTGATTAATCCTTGCAATCCTTCTAATTTATAAATTTTTACTAAATCTCCTCCATTTTCGTAATTAACCAAAGTATAGATAAACAAATTGTTGTCAAACGAAAACGAAACTAAATCATTCATTTTTATGCTCGATTAGGAACAATTCGATTTTTATAATTTTTAATATTCTTTTAGCATATGCTTTGAAGATATTTATAAAGAAATTTTTCATTAATAAAATTAAATTTATAATAAAATAGATTTACTATATATAGATATAATATATAATAAATTTTATACATTATTTTTTGTTATTAAATAGTAAACATATTTAAACCAATTTGTATTAATAACATGATTGCAGATAGTTTTAATTATAACAATTTTAATTTCAACAATAAAATTACTTATAAATAATTAATTAAACATTGTTATAACAATCACTTGCATCATTTGTATTCACTCTTTAACTTAGATGTTTAAATAATTATGAAAATATGTTTTATCATTTTCTATGCAATTTCGTTTGATTAAACAACGCTCGTTGCCATAGGATTGTGTGTCACATAAATATAATATCGATTCTTTTTACTAACAAATATAAATAATTAAATAAATATATGAATAATTCTATAAATAATAATGAATTTCATCAAATATATCATCTCAATTAGTATATTGTAATATCATTATCTTTAAAATTGAATAAATTTGTATTTAATTTAAATAAAATGATTTAGAATACATTTAATTATCGTGAATGCACTAAATTAAAATTTAGTGCATTCACGATAATTATAATTTAACTTTATAATAATTTTAAAGCATAAGTTTATAATAATTTATAAAAATTGTTCGAATTGACTATTGAGACTCTTGTCTTCACACAATTTTAAGCCATAAATGCAAAAATTTAAGTGAGACAAGTTGGTCCGTATAAGTTGTTAAGTATGAATATTTAAATTATTTTTATAAAAATATGCGAAATTAATAGTATTTGTGTGGAGTAAATGATATTTTTAATTGTTCACTTAAATTTTAAATAGTATTTTTCATTAATTTGAATAAATTTTATCCATTGTTATAAATTAGTTGTTAACAAATTTTAAAACTTTTATTTATAGAAAATATAGAGATGGAAAGAAAGAGTGAGGAAGAGAGAGAGAGAGAGAGAGAGAGAGAGAGAGAGAGAGAGAGAGAGAGAGAAACAGATTGAATTTTAAAAAAATATTTAAAATATTTAAAAAGACTATTTGAAGTGGTGAAAACACTGGGTAGGGCTAGTATAGTAGAATGAGTTGTCACTAAAAATTAAGGTTGAGTCGATGGGTGTGGTATTTCCTTTAGTAGTACGAAAAAATTGCATGTAATTATTTAAATGAATTCGTGATCAATGATCACATATTTATTTCCTGATTTGAAGAAAAGAAATGCAGGAATTAAAGTGTTGTGTGTGAGGAAGGCTTACGTTAAAGCTATTGTTTTCTTAATTTATATTAAAAATTTTAGGCAATAGTTTATTACTATCAAAAATTAATTACTGGTAACTTATAATAAATAGTATAAATCTTTTCACACAACAATTATTGTCAAATGTGTGTGTAATGTAAACAAAGTTAGAGAGTTTCAAAAGTTTTAAAGCACGCGCTAAAGACACAAAAAATAAATTTTGATTTGTTCCTCAAATTAAATCTTTAAAATATAATTAAAAAGTAAGTTATTGGGTCGTAAAGTTAATAATGACCGAAAATATTGACTGATATATAGTCTTTATTTAGACAGAGATAACATACAATTCTATAGTCGAACTGTTTTTTAATTAATAGAAAGCATATTTAAGTTTGTTTTTGCAAAACCAAAATTGTCTGATATCCTTACATTATCCATACCATTACAATCAATTTAGCAGTTTCTCAAGTGATTCAATTTAAAAGTTTTATACTCTTTGAGTTTCGAAAGATTATCATTAAAAATCGGACATTTTGGTTAAATAAACTGCTAAAATTGGGTTTTTATAGCGAAAATGTGGTACAAACCAAGTTTTCGGTTTAATAGAAAGTTTACAATAATACAATTTATTATATAGTATTAATTTATAATAAAAATGAGTTTAATTGAATACAATTATGCATTTTAAATGATATTTTAGTAAGATTATGGCGATTTTCGGTTACAATAAAAGGCTTTTTAATTATGATTAAAAATTGCGGAAAAATCTTTGTTACTGCTATAATTTGTCTCATAAAAAATAAATCTATTTTAAAATTAAAAATATGAAGAGACTA
The DNA here is from genome assembly GCA_034699355.1 of Microtritia minima. Classification (NCBI taxonomy): domain Eukaryota; kingdom Metazoa; phylum Arthropoda; class Arachnida; order Sarcoptiformes; family Euphthiracaridae; genus Microtritia; species Microtritia minima. The sequence goes on along the minus strand of JAQIYA010001150.1, from coordinate 8,606 downwards.
TTGTTTTACATCAAAGCTAAAATGTATGCACTTTATCATAACATTAACCAAAATAAACATTTATTTTATTTTGGGCAATGTTTTGTTATCTTACGAGTGAAATCGATGGCTCAAAAATGTGATTAGACTTGAAAACGAAGATCACGACCGTAGGAAAAAATAATCAATGACTTGTTGAGGTGAGAAGTTGGGATAAATCTATGCCAAAACACTTGTTGAATTTGCGGTAACAGATTTGTGTGTCAAATACGACTATTCATGACCACCCAAAGAGATATTAGACCTTCAAATTATCATTTGTTTGCTTATCTATAAATTATTATCTAAAATTTTTACGTTAAACATATTTTCTTAGACTAATTAATTGTTGTAACTTACGCTTTACTCAAAAGTATGCTGTAAGCAAAATATCACTGCTTTGAAATGTTCAAATTAACAATTATTACATAATTACATAAGATTTATCTCAAATTTGAAATATTTTAGCTTAAGCTTTATAATACCATTATATTGCTTTAATTAAAAAATAAATTCAAATTAAAAAAAATTAAAAATTTATTTATATTTAGATATGGCTTAAATAATTACAATATTTATGGGCCATAATTAATTAGTTAAACCAATTAATAAAAATCATTAATAAACTCGATATTATTTTATTAGTATCGTTTAAATGCGCTAAAAATTGCATACATAATTAAGTGAATTTTATTAAATTAGACATCAACCAAAACTAGTGCGATATTGTCACAAAAATTGCACCCCTCGCTAGATTTCAGATAAAATTGATAAAATTGCCTGCAATTTTATATTAGTCATAGCTATGCAAATTAATTTATTTTGCAAATAATCAGTTAATACAATTTAGAATTCAAATGTATATTCGAGACAGTGTTTTTTTGTCACAATTAAAAATCTTTTTTGAAGTTTCACTTATTTGATTCAAATCTCCTCTGGATGTCGATGGCATTGCCATAATGACCCGATTCATCTGTGTCTTCATTTAAAGACAAAGCAATAACTATTTCAGTTGTTTTTCTACCCATTAAACACATAAAATTGCACCTTTCGTTAGAGACTCACTTAATTTTGCATGAAATTTTATGCGTAGTAAAACGGTAATTATTGTAAAGACAATATGAAGAAACATATAGAGAAAAGATAGAAATGAAAACACGATTTATTCAGAAGAGAGCCATGAAAGCGCTTAATCCTCCGAGTTGTTCACTAGCATTACTGTTAGCAGAAATTCTATCGTTAACATGAGATGTCTGTGTTTCGATCACTTTTTCCACCACTGCCTGATTCGCTACATAAGTAGTTGAAGGAATAGACTGAATAACAACTCTCGCTGAAGAGTTTGAGTTAATAGCGTTTTGTTTGCTTTGTTCAACAATTCTATCGACTAAAGACTGGTCGACATCAGTGGTGGCGTACGTGACAGCAGGCAAAGCCGGCTGAATGACAACTCTTGCCGGAGAGACCGTTACCTCTCCAGAAGATGAATATTCATAAATTAAACTCGCAGTTGCTGTACATAATTCCTGTTCTGTAAGGTTTGATTGTGACAAATGAATTTGTGGCGATGATTGAACAGTCAACTGGGTCTGAGAATTAATCGAGTTCTCGTCCAACTGATCGATTACATAACTAGTCTGTTGAGTCTGTCGTCTCGGCTTTCGCGGCTTATATGGCGTTTTTGGCAGACCATCCGAACTGTGATGCTTGAGAATGTGTTCTTTTAATTTGTCGCGACGAGTGCTCCCGTAATCGCATTGTTCGCACTTGAATGGCTTTTCGTCCAAATGGATTCTCTCATGTCTTATCAAATGACTCTTTTCGATAAAAGCTCGCCCACAAGTGGAACATATATGAGACCGAATGGAGAGATGACTTCTCATATGCGCAGCCAATTGCGAACGTCTCGGCGATGAATACGTGCAGCCAAGCTGTTGGCAATGAAACACATTTCCGGTGTGAATACGTTTATGCGAAAGCAAATGAGACTGATATTTGGTAGTAAAGCCACAACTGTCACAAAGAAATGGTCGATCGTCGCGATGAGTGGCTAAATGCTGGTCTAATGTATTTTTCATAGCGAACGATCGGCCGCAATGTTGGCATTTGTATGGCTTCTCTCCCGTATGAATACGCATGTGAACTATTAAGTTTCCTTTCGTGCGCGACTTGAATGGACAGAGTTCGCAATGATATGGCCTTTCGTCTGTGTGTCTCATTCGATGAGATAATATGAATTGAATTCTATCGCAACTATATTCACAATCCTCGCACTTATAGGGCGGACCTTCAAAATGTGCTTTCATATGCTTATAATATTCTCGATTCCATTTGCATACGAATGAACACATTTTGCATTTATAAGTAGTGTCTTCTTCGTGAACGCGTGATAAATGCTGTTCGAGTCGAGTAGCACTATGTCCTATGTATATACAATGCGGACATTTCACTCCTTCTTTCCAATGAGCCAAAGACGCGAATTGAATTTTATTACGCGCCGAACTTGATTTCAATTTTTTACGCTGAAGTAAAGGATCATTGATGTCGTCCTCATCATATATTTCTTCGCTCTTATCCTCTTCCTCCTCATCTCCGTCATCTAAATTAGTTTCACTTTCAATATCACCTTCGCTTTGAGATATTTCTGTTTCGCCTTTGTTATTGAATTGTTTCACTTCGCTTTCGACACTAATCGAACTTTTCTTTTTCTGTATTGGAGAATAAATAATCCATTCATTCTTTGAATATTTATGTTTTAAATTTCTTTTGCTCGTTCGAGGAATTATCTCATTATTTTGTATCGTTGAGGCATTTAATTCATTTTCGGTTTTACGCGATCGTCCCGTTTTACGCTTAGTTTGCAACGATTCATCTAATAATACATCAAATGTGAGCAATAATAAAAAATTAAAATATTATTAATAAATAATTACTAAATACAACTCACTTTGGTTATTGAAAGTTGATGTCGAGGCGCGCTCTTTGTTGTTAATTACTTTGGGTCGCGTTCGCGTTATATTCACCTCAACAGGTTCGACAACGATAGGACTGCCAGAAGGAAGAAGTAAGTCTTGTTCGTCCATATTTTGGGGAACAATCATCTCGTCCTCAACGTCCAGCCTTTGCCTCGATTTCTCCTTGCATTGCGTCAAAGTGTTGGTCAACTCCTTGTAAAGCTCGCTATATTTTTCAATACTTATATTATTATCACAAAGAGAGTTGAGAGCGTAATAAAGGCATGCTCTGCTTTCGCGATACAGCGTTTCGGTGTCGATGTGGTCGTAAATAAACTCCAATTTCATTTTATCCCATTCAATAAACGTGAGAAAATGCGAAAAGTCAGTCAAACGTCTTTGGATGTCTTTCTTCGTCCAATTGATAAAGAAAGTCAAGAGTTGTGAAACTGGAAAATTCGTGAATCCAATCGACGGATCGATTACTATAGATTCCAATTTCTTGGCCGACATTTCTATCATAAATGGCTGTTCAATAACTTCACTCAAATTCTCTGAAATAAAATCGATGGTAGTCTTGATAAGCGTTTCCAAATTGTATTTTTCCGCCAAATCCTTGACTGAAATGCAGTTATCGATAGCGAGATAGTGTTCGAGAAAGTCTGCGCAATAGTTCTTCACTTTTTCCATTAAGAAATAATTACTCAATTTAAGCAATTCGTTCACATTATTCCAGTCGATTGTGATGTTTCCGGTGTACATGTAGTCGAGTAGTGTCTCGAACACGTTCACGTCGTGACAGCCGATATTGATCTGCTCTTTGGTCACTCTGTGCGTCTTCAGCACAGACTCGAAGTACTGACTACAAGCGGCCAAAACGCTGCGGTGGGCCGGGAATAGCTTCTGCTGACTGCAAGTGTTGGAAGCGCTCGACACGTGAAGCGCGATATCGCAAAAGCGGCCATCGATTCGCTGCACTCGAAGCATCTCTAAGATGGCATTTCCGGTCGGGTTCTCATTGAAGTTCATCGAGTTGTCGGCCAACACTGACGACAGCACCATAGCTGGTCTGATAACGTGCTATTCACTGATATTATTGGCAAACAATATGATGCACAAGTGATAGTCAAACATAAACAGTTCACATCAACGATCGTTGAGTTGAGCCGCAGATGAGCGCTAACACTAACGCTCGCATCAATGCTAACCATTTACTACTCTCTATGACAACCATTATATTTGTTTATTTCGCTTTATTGCGCTTTATTGCTGCTGTACTCTCGAGGGAAAATAATCAATGAATTGTGTGAATAGTGTTCATAGAGTTAACACTTCTAAAGTAAATTGTTTAGCAATACAGTACATCCTCGATTGCAACTTCGATATCGGCAATCCTTGACTTTAGCAATACGTTGCTAATGTCACAAATCTATTTATTTAATGTTAAATAACTTCGATTTTAGCAACTCTTGATTTTGGCAACCAATTTGTTTGTCATTTACGAGTTGCCAAAATCGAGCTCAAACTGTATTCTTAAGTTTTAGCTCTCCGTTTAGTTTTATTTAGCTTTTTAGTATTCGATCTCAAATTTGATTTATCAATAAATTTAAAGATAACTTCAGAGATATTATATACACTTTATCTCTTTAAAACAAAGTTAACTTCTAATTAAGCTTTCTATAGTTTTTTAGCTGATTTTGACAAAAGTAAGTCATGGATTTGAGATCCGCCCATCCGTCCGTCTGTCTGTCGATCCCCTGACAAAGGATCCCATTTGGGCAAAATTTAATGCTATCTCATTACACTTTGAAGTTGTCAAAGAAGAGAAATAAGTTGGACTTTAGAGATAAATATCTAAGTTTAGACAGTTTAGATTAATGTAAAGTATTGTTGAAATGTATGAGCACAAGTATGAGCTCATTTTAACATTATTTTTACTATTCGTGAGTTACTTAAGCGCTCACTACGTTCGTGCTTTATATAACTTATTATTATCTTATATTTTCCCTCTGTTCCCTCTATAAAGAGATACGGACACGTTAAAACCCTATTTAAATGACTTTAAATTTGGCCCACTTATGGTTCTTTCCCTTCATCGAGGGAAGGGGACGGAAGAAGACGGACGGATATCTCAAATCCATGCTAGATTTTGTCAGTCAAAATAAGCTAAAAATTTTATTTAATAGTATTGTTACGTTAATTTAATAAAATAGAAAGTTAAAATAAATATAAAGCCAATATTATTAATAAATACATTAAGCGCCAACGAAGTGAGTGTAACACTCAAATTGCTAAAATTGTAATTTTTAAAATAATTAATATAAAATTAAATGCCACATATAATATGGGAACAATTTTCTTCTGTTTAAACAAAATATTCACTTCATTCACATTTTTAAATGCATACATGTTTATTAAAAATTTCTGAAGTGCAAAATTCAAACACAAAACTCTTATTATAAATTATAAATGCGCGGCATTTAGTAATAATTCAAAAGTGGGCGCCGTTTAAAACCTAAATTATACTTACATTTACAACAATACAGTGGCATAACTATAGAACATCATAAATTATTATCGTACACAAAATAATTTATCTGTATATAAAATTATTTAATATTTAAATTTATTGTATAAATTGTCACCACTTTTTACAATATAGAAAACATAATCCCGTTTTCTATATAATATTTATTTGTCATCATTTTTACTATTTATGGAATTAAATTATTTTTGCTATTCATTTAAAATGATTAGGTATTCATCTTTAAAAGACTCTTTGCAGTAAAACTTTTTTCCTATTTTTATTATTTTCTATAAATTTATTGTACTATTAATTTATTAATGTTTTCATTTATAAACCATATATGAATTAAAGATAAAATTTATTATTTATATAATCTTTTGTATCAAACATTGTAATAAATTACTATTGACTCTATTAAAAATACTTGAATTCGAATTTTAACTTTAATTTATATAAATATTAAATAAGTCGCTTATATCTCTTGATTTTATTAATACAGGTATTTAATCAAAATTATAGTTCATTAAATTAGTGCTTATCACTGATTATTAATATCATTAAATTTTATAATGATTTTAAATCAAAATTTTTATAAAATGTTTGTTCACGATTGCTGCACATCATTAAACTATTTATGATGATTTTGTATAGTTATGTTTATTTATTCTATTTCGAAATTAACTTTTATGAAAATAAATATAATCTTGAATAATGTCAAACAATAAACTTTTTCTTTAAAAAAAAATGTTATGCGAAAGCGTATGATAGAAATAGTGCGTTAAATATAAACAATTGAAGCAAAAATCGCTATAAAGAAGAGTCCATTTTGTTAGCGACGCATAGAGGCATGCATTGTATGCAATAGCTATTAGCGAAGTGTGCTATCGCTGTATCGCTGTATCTCTCCATACAATATCTCTTTCCAAGAGCATCATTGGAGGCGCCATTTCGTCATCGCATCCAATATCACAACTAAATGCCAATCATTGTGCGCCGCAATCAATCCAATTATTAATCTCGCAATATTTATCCATAATGTTAGCAATTATTTAAAAAGTCGAACATCCAATGCATATGAAAGTGAGTGATGGGCGAAATGCTGGGCACGCTCTCGGCTCACAACACATCTCACACCGGTCTCGTAACAGCGATGTGTCGCAAACGTTGTCGCCAACATCGATGTCGACCATTCATTTGTGGCCATTAATTGTTGCCTTCTTATCGTTGCTAATCATTGTTCCGTCTGTTAATTTGCAGGATTTCGATATCGATGCCAATGAGTAAGTTTGCATTATTTATAAAGATTATGATCTGATATGGATAGAGACCGATGAAGAGATAGAGATTGAGAGATAAGATGTGTTACGAAGTGAGAGATTAGCTATATTTCTGCATATTATTGCCAACAATATTGCATTTATATATATATTGTTCAGAAATTTGTTAACTATTTGTCAATTTTATATTAATTTTAATTTACATTTTAACAATTAACACATTTTATTGGATAATTTTTTAATCATTTAAGCAAATTTTAAACATTAAAAATTGAGCAAATTTTATTGAGAAAACTAATTTTGTTATCTAAGAGTTTAAAATATATATAAAATATTAAATATAACAATATTCTAAAATTTTACAAAACAGTTATCAGCGATAACTTATCGACTATAATCAACTCAAATTAAATTGCAATAATATTAATGGAAAGATAGCGATGAACTAATTAACTAATTGTAATAAATTATATGTAAATTTAACGCCAGAACATATAATTTCATTTAAATTCATAGTTAGAACTAAGTTTTCAAAATGTAAACAAATATCAAATCAAAGAACAAATTTTATGGAAGATAATCAAATAAAAATTATTTTATAGTTATTTTTAAAATCAATTATAATTTTTACTAATTTAGATTTTTGGTATATCTTTAATTTAACTCTTAATATTAATTTTAAAGCTATTTTCAACTTATTTAATTTCTTATAGTCTTGTAGAATAAATACATATTTTTGGGTCTCTACTTTTTAGTAAAATTAATTTTTAAAATTAAGTCACAATTCTTTATTTTAGACTTCTTATGATCAATAGCTTTACAATTATTTTTGTAACCTTTTTTAAAATAGCCCAATAAAATATTAAATTGCCCATAATTTGGTAGATAATGGTGAGGTGTCACACAATGAGTGATGCGCTTTTCATAATCTTCTTTTGTTGATTTGGTATAATGTGCTGATAAATCACAATCATTTTCTTAATAGTTATTTTAATAAGTAAAACCCATATTATACAACAATACATTAAATTTGTTTAAAATTAAGTTTAATAATATTCTTTTTTATTTATAATTAAAAGAGCTTTATTAAAATCGCACTATTATTAACTAAAAACTTTTGGAATAATGATATTTTATAGCAATAAAATATGCGCTAATGTTTGTGCACACAATAGCCTATTCAGTTCATTGAATCGACTTATCCCTAAATTATTAACTAACAAATTGTATTTAACTAAGCTATTGCTAATTAATAAAAGTTGATCCCTAACTTAGATATATAGATAATTAATAAATATTCAGTTAATAAACTTGTGATAAAATGTTGATTAATAAATTTTTCTAATTAGTTTTATCAATTGTGTTGTTTTGTTAAATACTCTCAATAATTAATATTAGTCAACATTAAGCTAACGCTAAGCTTTGCTATTAAATGATTTGATATTAAGTTACATATAGGTGTGCTATCGTTGTGAACGCCAGTGCACGACAATGAAGTATCAATAAAGGGTTCACTATAGTTGGAATAACGGTCCCGAACTCATAATGAGGAATGAATAAATGCAAACACATATTAATAATTGCTGTTAAAATTAACTTAGTTTTTTTAAAATTTTGGTTCAAAACTCAGGAGTAATTATTTATAAGTTAAAATTAGTTCATAAATAACTTTTTTTTATTAAATGTTACCAATTATTAAGATTGTGATAAGAAATTTTTATTGCATATTTTTCTATTATTTTTAAAAATTATGCAAAATTTTTAATAAAATTTATAAAACCTGAATAGCATTCTGTCCATTGCTATAGATATACTAAAATTAAATATTAA
>JAQIYA010001149.1:0-14284 GCA_034699355.1 Microtritia minima | reverse complement strand
CTTTAAGCTGAATAACATTTGCCAGAATATTATCTCGTATTTTCCTTTCCTCTAGTTTTACGTAAGTCGCGACACAATTCATTAAATATCATTGCTTTTGGGAGGAAAAAAGTTTTAATGAAAAAAGGAAAGGAAAATATGATAGAAGTTCATAATCGAAAAGAATAGGCGCGAAATAATTTGCACATTTAATATAAATTTATAGAAAGTTAAACGTCAGGAATGCTTCGCATTTTTATCGCACTCCGAGATTAAAGCGTTGAACCATTCCTAACCTTTTAGTTTTACAGTTTGAATTGAGAGTTATATATATTTTATTTAATGTATATTTGCTGTTAGTATTCCATAAGAATTCGATTAATGAGGTTTACGACCGTTCAAATAAAAAAAAAGTTATGATTCGCGAAATGATAATTATAATCACAGAATTATGCGCACAATGCAAATGAACTTTTAATAAAAATATTTTTAATACTATACATCATTAGGTATTTTATTACTCGTTCGCTACTCTCTGACTGTCTTTTATATGTATGTTTTGGTAAATTAATTAAATTATATTTTGAACATCTAAAGAATGATTGAGTGACTTTTAAACTTTATGTAAAATAAGATGATCTTCAAAAGTGAGCCGCTATTTGACTATTATTTTATGATAATGCATGTTAGCTGTCAGCTACAGTTTATTGTTTAAAAAGAAAGCAGAATAAAAGCACTATAAATTCGATTTTTTGAAGTCATAACTTTAACATGATTTCTATATTGTCATGATATAAATTTTTAAAAAATTCATATATAAATGTTTACTTTTCATCTGTTGTACTCATTGGTAATATCATTTTATTATTTTTATTTATATGTATTATAAAATCAATTTTCACAAATAACTTACTGTTTCCACTTAAGTATTTTTATAGAAAAATTTACATAAGTTATAATTTTTAAAAATTAGAATAAATTTTGTATGTTATTTAATTACATTAAAGAATTCACAAAACAAGCAAATCTTTTAAATTCTGTATATTTTTGTGAGCTGAGGGGAAATGAGGGCTAATATACATGCTATGCCTGACTATTTATTGGTTATCATAGCATTATTTATTGCTAACTATAACTTTATATGTAAAAAAATATTTGAAAAATATATTTTAATTTTTTAAAAATCGATAAAATAAATTATTATTAATATAAAATTTAATAAATAATGAAAAATTTTAAAATAAAGTTTTAATTTTCGCCTTCAACTCAAATTCAAGTTTTAAGCATTTTTATTCTTTGCTATAATATTTTTATTATTTAAAGTTTATAGAAATTAATTGACACCAATTCATTGATATCCTATATAATCTTTAATATATGTGTTGTTCTGGTTGAAAGAGCGGGCACTCATTTCCAAAATGTAATATTTACTACCAAACTGTGGGAAAACTTAATCAGCCAAACATTTAGCAATTTCCATATCTAATCAAAAAATCTTCAATTAACAGATCGAGTTTAAACGATACTAATTAGAATTCGAGTCGATTTATAAAAAATACAGCAACACTATTCTCAATAATTAAAAATTAATTAATTAATAAATAAAATCTTTATAACTTAAATGCGAATATAATCAATTCCGCAATCATTGCTCAACACAGTCTCCATCTATTGAGAGCTTTACAAACTGAAAGTTTAACTAAAAGTTATGAATTAATTTGCTCTCAAATTGAAACTTATGTGAACGCATTTTAGGCCTGCTATTAGTTTGTCACAAATAAAAAGTAATTGTGAATTATTGAATGGATAAAATCAAAGCACTATTATTTTTTATGCGAAAATTATAGCCATTATAAGCTTTTATATTAAGACAAAGGATTATAATTTAGACACAGAAAAACAACACAACAACGGTTATGTTATAATAACATTGTTTATTATTTTAAATGTTTTTAAATCCCAAATTGTTATAAGTATTAAATGATGTGAATTCATAACTAATCAAAAACATTTAAAAAAATCACATATAATTTTTTCTATAATTTCTTTGAAGTAAATGTTAAAATTATTTAACAATAAGCGTAATTATTTTGTTTATCCAAAATAATTTTAACGTTAGTTCTTTATTATTTTCAATGTTCATTCAATTTGTAATGCCTTTAAGAGTTTCATTATATTTGATCGGTTTATTCAGTTTCGACAAAGTCTTATCAAATCTAACCTGTTCTGCATATTAACTCAATACAAACAGTTTACTCATAGAATAAAAAATATAATAAATGTTGATAAAAAATATGCCGACCAATATCTAAACTTGTATCAGGATATAATTTATTGTAATCCAGGTTTCCTTACTTTTTATCGCAAATAAATCGATAAATATTTGTTTGAGTCAAACAGTAGCCTAAACATTGCTAAACATACAAAAAAGATATGCTTTGAAGTTATATAACGACTAATTTGAAAAATAAAATTTTAAAACATTTTAATGTTTTATTTTTCGTGTAACAAAATAAATTGTAACACTAATTGTACGCTATTTAAACAGCGAATGCAAACTCCAAAACCAAAGTCCATGAATTCGCTAATATATTCAAATAAGTTAAAAATCATTTGCGTCTAAAATTGTTTACAAAACATAAAAATTCAAAAATATTGTACTCACAATATTATAAAGTTTTATTTTCAAAACTTATACACTATTCGGTAATTTCAAAACAAAAAAATTAATAAAATAACAGTTAAATTATAATTATTGCCTCTTTGTGCCCATTAATTCATGACAATTTATTTTCACAAAAATTTAAATATATTTATAGCAAAAAAAATTAATAATAATAATAATAATTATAACAGCATATAACTATAATAAAACTAATAGTTAACAATCCATAATTTAATTATTAGCGAAATACAGAAGCGAAACTAAGTTGTCAGTTGATCGCCGTATATCTCTAACCGCCACGAAGTATTTTTCGCGACCTATATATAAATTTAAATAAAAAAAGAAAACATTGAAATTAAATATTAATTAATAGTGGATTAAAATTTTTCTTTTTTAATCGTTAAAAATTAAACCTTTTTCAGCGAATCTTTTCCGCCGAAATTTTTAATATCGTTGAGCAGTGAGTCGCGAACGGCCGCGGGATCGTCGACGCCCTTGCCGTTCATCGGCGGCGAACTTCCGCCATTTCTGTCCGCCTGACCGCCAGTCCAGCCCTTCGGATGGAACAGAGACGCCGACATTTGTGGCCGACTTTTCGTGAAATTTATTTGAATTTTCGGCGTGGAAGTAGCTATCGGTACGGGTTGTGGTGGCGGTACGGGCGGGGACGGTATGGCTTTCGATTGATTTCGGTGGGCGGCGTTCAGCACCACCGGCGACGGCAACACCTTAATGGACTGCTTGCTCGGCCCGATCAATATGGTGGTGCGCTCCCTATCGGTCTTGACCTGAGGAGTGTCCGACGGCGACGGCGACCGGTTTTGAATTTCGAATTCAGTTTTGGCAATTAACGACCGAACGAGTTGGTTCGGCGGCGACTTTGATCGGTCAGCGGTGGCGTATTTCTTGGTGGAGATGTCGATCGCCGAGCCGTTGATTATGGATATCTGCGACACATGCGGACCGCTCGCGTAAGGGGTGTCCGATTTCGAGGTTTCGGCGCAACTCTTAACGCCGTTAAACGAATTAAATCGTTTTACTTTCGGCGCTGTGGTCACTAATTTTTGTATGACCGGCGCGGACTCCGGTTTTGATGGCGAAACTAAAAACGCAGGTTTGGTCGCGATATTGACTTTAGGCTTGTTTTGGTCGACCTCTGATTTGACCGAATCAACGCTACCGTTAACGGTAACCTTATTCTCAGAAACCGAGACCGACTTTGCCGTTAAAAATGGCTTAATATCGGCGAAAGTCATTCGATTGTTGGAGACAATGACCGGCGCCGAGACCGCCGTGACCGGTGACAGCTTTTTCACAGTCTCTTCTTGCGGATCGTGGAATATGTCGACCTCTTTCTTATACGATCCGATCGAGAAGTTGGCCAACTTTACCCGCGGTTTAAGCAGATGGCGGTGCGAGATGTGAGCCGAATCCTTATCGCTGTTGTCCTCGTTTAGGGATCGAGTTATCTCTAACCGGTTTGGTCTGATTCGGGTCTCCGGCGCATCGTTTCTATCGGCCAATAGCAAGACTTTTTCAGCGCTCTCTCGAGATTCATGTTTAATGATGACGGCCTGACTCTTGCCATTAATTTCGATGACATTAGGAGCTGAACAAATACTCCCATTGTTTTGATTGTCTGCGATAATAGTGTTTTGTTTGCCTCTGTCTTCGGCGTTATCATTATTATTGATTGGATGATTGGCTGTCCCGAAACTGGTGTCCGCCGGCGATGCCTGTACTCCGTCGGCATCCCTGGCGTCAAACCTGTCTAACTCGTCATTGAGGGTCTGAAGGGTGGCCTCGATCTCCCTGCTGAGCGTGTCCTCGTCCGCCACAATCAAACGAGTTGCTGCTCTCATGGCATTTGTGTCAAATGCCTCAACTCTTTCAACAGCTTCTGGCTGTGTGTCACCGTTTTCGCCAAAACTCTCCTCTAATTTTGATGCGCTCTGCCATTCGTGTACGCCCTCAGCCGTGCTGTCGGCTGTCTCGCTGACCGTGCAATTACTATCTCCGTAATTGCTGGTCGGGTCGGCCGACGTCGGCGACGGTAATGGCGATGATGTTGTCGCTGATAATTCGCTACCATTTAGATCTAAAAAAAGTTTTTAAAAGACGAGAAACCGTTTTAGTAATAAATTATTACAACACCAAAACGTGACAATCATTTTCAGACATATAATATTCAAATAAACAAAAACAGTCATTTTAGTAATTATCGAATTGAATTTAAACTAGAAAAATGGCAAAATTAGTTTAATTACCCAGCATTGGGTCGATTTTGCAATCGCTAGAGTAGACAGGCGTGACTGAAATGCACTCTTGGACTGAGTCTAATAAGAAACAAAACAACAAAAGAAAAAAATAATAGTTGAGTCGAAATACAAATTATATCTCCATTCAAATCAAAATATAATAAAGTTTTGATGACAGAAGAAATATTATGTAAATATATGTTTAGCTCAACAATAAGAACGGACCACTAATTAGCTCTCACTGGTTAGCGGTGTTATGCCTATAACAACGTTAATCGCGATTTCGATAACAGTTGTCTGGGTATTACCTAAGCGTACGCGTGATGTATGTTAACTGCGCTCAAATGTATGTACGAATGACTATCAAATTCCTACGAACAGGTGAGCTATGGTGAGCCTATGCGACGCAATGCAAATGTCAAGAAGCGTTTACAGCTAATAAAGGTGTTATGCATGACTTTGTGGTTAAGGCGTCTGTCATCGCGAGCGGCAAATTATATATAGTCATCACTGCTATCAGTAGCGCACAGATTTGGGACGCATATGAGAATTAGATAGAGATAGGGAGGGAAGCGCTGAGAGGGGCATAGCGTGCAAACCTTGATGATCGGCGTCGATAACATTGTTATTGGCCGCCATCTGGTCCACGCTCTCACGACCGCTTGCGTCACTGGCGTGACTGCGCTCGACAGCAGGTGCGAGCGCTGTCACAGCAACGCCATCGCCGATCCGGCTATTGTTTGCGCCGTTTGTTTGTTCGCCTAGTTTTTCGACGTTATCGGTGTTTGCGATGCGAGTCAATACGGCGTTATCAGCGATGCTCTCATTAGCGGCGCTCTCGAGTTCAGTGGCGTTTGACTCGCACTCTAGCGCTTCCATTGCCGCTCCAGTTAGTGGCTGTCCGTCTCGATCAGCACTTGTCTGACTCACAGACTCGTCAGCAGTCGGTTCAACGGCCGTAATGACCGATTCGGGCAATTGGCGATTAGCGCTAAGTATGGCGGTCTGCGATGCGTGTCCTTCAGTCTCGACTGATTGCTTGGCTAATGTCTCGAATGGACTATTCTTAGAAGCGCTCGACGAGTGGCGTGTCGTCGGCCAGCCGTTAGTCTGGGTTATGATGATAGGAGACAGGCTTTTGTTGTTGATGGACGACGGACTGCAACTGGACAGAGACGATGAGGTCGACGATGAGGGCGAGGGCGACGACGACAGCGACAGACTCGCGTCGCTCACGCACTCGAGCGTCACATTCAGTTTGTCTAAAATGATTTCGCCGTCGTTGTCGACCACTGCGGTCGACGTCTGGCGCGAGTTTGGCGGCGCTTTGGGCGGCGGTGGGGCGCGACGTTTTTTGAGGGGCGTTACCCCTGTTTTGGGAGCCGCGAGTTTGCCGTTCGCTTCGGTGGGACCGCACTTCGGGAGAGTGGCGTTCGGCGACGACGATTCCGGCGAGTCGGAGCTCAGCACTGACTCATGATAGCCGCTCGAGTCGGAGCCGGAATTTTGGCGCAGACGTTCGGCGCCGTTCTGTTTGTCCGACTTGTTTGGCACACACTTGGTTAGGGTCGGTGACGGCTGACTGTTGTGGTTATTGTTGGTGTTGTTGTTTTGCTGCTCCACTATTACAGGCACTGTTGGTGTGGTCGGAGTGGTCGGCGGCGGTGGTGCCGGTCTTTTCTTGAGCGAAATAACGGACGACGTCCGGCGGACTCCCTTTTTGCCCGAGAAATCTGGCAAATCGAGACCCGTTTGACCAGCGGTTGGTCCGCATTGAACCAGCAGTCGAGAGAGGGTTTTAGTGGAGACGAGGGTTACCTCATTGAGGGAATAGTAGCCAATGGTCAGATTGGGATCGAGAAGTTTGGGCGCTTCGCTGTGACCGACAAACTTGACGAGTTGATAGCCGGCCGGCTCGAGACACTTCTCGCTGCAGACCGCCTGCTTGATGGCCGCCAACGAGGCGTTCGGCGTCACCCGAAGCACCATCAGCTGATTGCGTGGCAAATTTATCTGCAGTCGAAACGTGGCCTGAAATGGCACCGCCGGCGGACCGCTCTTCGGCGAAACAACTTTGGCCGGTTTGCGGACAATCGATATCTGACCTACATCTAGCGAGCCGATCGGTGTACTGGCGTTATAGCGGCGATCGGCGGCACTGATCATGTAGTTGGCGGCGTTGAAGCGATACTGCGTGGCGATGCCGACCAGCAGGTCGAGCATCGGTGTGCGCCGCTCCACGTTCACCACCACCACACTGTCCGAGTCCGGCAGACCGACCGACAAGTCCATCCGACCCTCGAGCAGCTCATTGATGGCGCAGCTGTCGTCCGCTGCGCTGCTGCTCATTCTGGCCGACGTCTTAGTGGTCTGACTCTGCTCGCCATCGCCGCCGCCGGTGTTGCTCGAACTGGCGTTCGCCGTTAGCTCACTGGCCAACGATGACGCCGACGAAACAGCGGCGGTCTTCATACTCGTTGAACTGATTGGAGAGGACGACAAAAAAAACGGGGCGTAAATTACACGGTTTACTCGGTTCAGTGGGTTTGGTTTTAGCCTATCGGGTGATCATCGAGTAGTTCTGCGAACTAACAAAAAATCAAGTCTTAAAGAATAGGAGGAAAAACTGGAAGACAATTATAATGAGTTTTGTGATGAGTGGCGTGAAAACAATCTCCAGACTCGACAGAGAGTGCGAGAGAAAAAAGTTAGGTATATATTTTTCTCTGTCGATTCACTTCCTTAATGGCATATCAAGTGTTGGAATGTTTACGACGATATCTGCTATACTTTTTGCACTTGAAATTAGTCGATTCGCTATTCGCGAAGAGGAGGCAAACATTTTTATAATTAAAAACACAGTTTCGTAATCAAAAAAAAACAACTCAGGTTTGCAAAACAATAGCAAATACCCAATTATAAAAAACCCATAATTACTTGCAATGCTCAACAGCATAACGATTTGCTAATTTTGCTCACCATTTTTATCACCAGTTTTGTTTGCCAAAACTTTTGCCCACATTTGAAAAGAGTAAAAGCGCGTAAAAAACTTCGCGAAAAAAAGTGAAATGAAAAGCAATTGGCAGACACACTACATGTACTTTACTTTCGACATTTATTTGCCAATTACGAGCCACATATCAATGCGAATCGAGAGAGAGATAGTCGGGTATTAACCACTGTCTAAATCAGTCTGTTTTTAGAATATGTGTGTAAACTTTTATATTTAAGAAAACGTTTTTCTCTCTTTAATATATATGATTTGCAGATAATCAATGGCTCGTAATCACGATTTGTGCAAAAACAGTATTTGCTGATCGTCTCTCTCTCTCTCTTTCGCTTTAAATAAATATAAATGTTAGCAACCGTTCAATGCTTCCTCGTTACCTACTTTTTAATTAATTATACATAAATGAATAGCAAATATTTTTTCTTCTTTCACTCTTATCCCTAGAATAACATATACTTTTTTGTTAATAGTCTCCCCTTTTATACGCATTGGGAGCTAAAAATCGCGACAAAGTTCTAGTCTATACCGAGACTTGAATTTTTTACGGAAAAAGCATTTGAATTCGTGGGAAGATCTCATCAAACTTACTCGTTAGCCTCGCTCAGCACAACGCGCTCATTGTCTGCGTTTATCCATTATATTTTTCTGTCATCATTATTCAATAATTTCATGTTTGACTAAAAATAAAAATCAAAAAAAAATAAAATTTCACCAGAAATTATAATTCGCGAGAGAGAGAGATAGAGAGAAGGCTAAGTAAATTTGATCACGCAGTCTAAATTGAATATTAACTCAACACAAGCGTACGGTTAGGTTGAGGTCTGAAAATAAGTCCAAACCAGTGATACACGAAACACACGAACATTTATTAGGACTAATTTGTTGGCAAATTTTATTTTGCATATGGATTTGGCATAATTAATATTTTACAAGCGAGCGTACAAAATATGTTAGCAAATCACGTATTGAGCGCAAACAAACAAGAATGTCATAATTTTTAGGATTAACATCATTAGGCGTAATGGCGATTATTAAGCTATTTAATAGTGACAAGTGTGCCACTCGTATCAAAATGCCAAACATTTATTATTCTCATCGCCGAGTCTAACGAGTAATTTAATGCCTGTGTATTTATTATTAACTAAATAGTAGTTTTAAATATGCAAAAATAAAGCATAAATTCATTTTTAATTGTTTAGTGAGGAATGTTTTTGGGTTTAATAAGCTGTCAAAACGTTAAAAAACATATTTTGATAAGTTATTTATGAAGTGCAGTAAATTTTCATTTTTTTTTTTGGAAACATAATCATATCTTTAATTAGAAATACATGCATAAACATTATTGTTGATAGAAATTTTACATTAAAATAAAATATATGAAACTGTTATCGTGTGATAAAAAAATTTTTGGCTAAAAAAAATAAACATTTCTAAAACGTGTTATGCAAACTTTAAAAAAATCATAAGAAGAAAAAAATGTAAATAAACTCGCGTCAAATAGACGCCCAATGTTTTCGCAATCAATAAAAATGCCGATTATCCATACCTTTCGAGTGTGATCTGTTGTTTATATCGATCATAATAACTTTGAACAATAATTGCACTTTAAAACAGCAACTTTTGTATTGCTCTCTCCTATTGGAAACCAGTTTTTATAAATTAAATGCTCCCCTTATCTGCGAAATTGAAATACTATAAGATGATAATTATTTAATTAAGTCGGCGCGCATAACCCAGTTATTACATGTTTGAATGCAAACCAACATTTACATTATATCTTATTATTGAACACTTGTAATATTTTGCTTCGTAACTTAATTTTATAATTAAGTAACTATAGATACTATCGTTATTATTATTACATTATTATTATTATTAATCGTTTCTTTAGCGGAGGAGAATATAAATATTGCTTAAAACGGTTGAAAAAGAAAATAACGAGAAAAATGTAAAAAAGCCATTAAAAAATATTAAAAAGATATTTATCTGACTATCATTGCCATTATATCATGAGATTTTTATTATTATCCTCTTAGATGTTGACATTTAAGGAAAGAATAAGCTATCAAAATGTTGAATTGAATGCAAAACTGGCGAGAATAGAGAGAAAATGATGTCCGCTTTTGACGAAATCAATGCTCAAAAGTAGTTACAGTGCGTCACAACACGCGAACAGGAAAAAAGTTCGTTTTTCATTTTCATTTTTACCAATTATTTATCAATGAGTCATTTTTAAGAAAACCACTTTCAAAACATTTCTTTCTTTATAACCTTTTTGTTCGTTTCAATAAATGAATGTCTTTTTAGTTAATTGCGATAAATTAATAAAACACACTTACGTCGTCGTATTGCGCCACACATTTTTACAACACCTAATATAGCGAATATAGTTTAATGGCAGTTCGCGCTAAACCACCCTTCAAGTCATAGTCAGACAAAGATTGAGAGGGAAAGAGAGAAAGAGAGAGAGAGAGAAAATTGTTAGATAGGCTGGTATTAATTGAGACACGCATTGGCGCACATGATTAGCCAGCAATTGTTTAGGTCTTACGCGTTCAAAATCGTTGGCGACAAAAAAACAGTGCGCACAATGATCGAGCATTAATTATCGGACCGTTTTCTGCTGATCACAATCGAATAATTAAAATATTGCTGCGTATATCATATCGCACTTGAAATGAGTGTCTCTTTTTTCATTTTGGTTCGCCGGAGGTATTAATTTATGATCACTTCTTGGCTGTAATTGGTTTTTATTTTTGTCAGCAGAGATTGAAAGACAAAAAACAACATTCACTAAAGCTTTAAAAGCGTAGAAAATTTGTAATCAAAAAGTTTTTCTTTCGAAACATTCTTCGAAAAAATGTTTTTGAGCAAAACGCTAATTAAATTTACAATGCATGGCAACAAAACACAAGTAAAAGCCGACTGATTATGAAAAATGATAAACCAATCTTAAGCCTTCAAAAGAAAAACATTGGAAAACCAAACTCACTTTAAAAGAGTTTTTGAAAACAAATATTTTGAGCAACAATGAGAACCACAAAAAACACAGTCGAGTATTATTTCGCAAAAGCCGTTCGAATAGATGGCGAGCGCACAAAAGACAGACACTTTAATAGCAGCAAAAAATGCAAAAATGCTTACATTTGGAAAAATATGCGTATAATTATGTCTTCAGCAGCGAAGAGGTGGAAACTAAACAAATAGGTGAATAGAAATTGCATAACAAGAAATAACACGCAGCCGTTACTATGCTGTGCGTTGTGTGCGTGGTGTGCGAGTGGTGTCTGTTTGGTAATGAAAGAGCAAAATTGAAAGTGGGTGAGCACTGAATTGGCTACAAGAAAGTGCATGCCTGGCATGCGGAGCGATGCCATTAGCGTTGGCCTCACGGACGGCCTCCGTCGCCGATTGGGGAGGACAGGGGTTGGACGGGTTGGGACGGGCACGCGAAACAAATCGATGCCAGTGCTGATGTGCAGCTTTTCAAATGTCAACACCATTATCATTATGATTTTAAATATTATTGTTTAGTGTTTTAAAGTATCTTTTTTTACAATTTTCACAATAATTATCTCTAACACCGGCCTTGAGTGAGATTTTTTTAGTGAACACATACATACATAACTGCACACACAATGCAATGTATGCTAATTTTACGAAGTGATGTGCGTGCGGATCGCACACTATCTCGCACTAAACAATACCTCCGACCGACAGCGTTGAGGAAAGGTTACGCTCAAAAAAGCATTTTGCTTAGTTTAGCAATAACTTACACACACAATGACGAGACATTACAATTTTTCCTTTAATAAATTATATTTTTCAAGTTTATTATATTTTTTTCTCGATGGTATCGCCGAACGTATACACGCGTCGAGATGTTTAGATAGATATTGTTTTTAGTGAGAAACGTATTATTATGAAGAAAAACCTGAGTTTTGTTCCGCTACTTAAGCGCATTGTTTCCCTTCGGTTATGGATAGCAAATTCAATTTGAAATTCAATGATTGCCTCTCTCTTATGCCCGAAAAAGAAGACGAATTAAATGAGTGGTCGAACTGAGGCGCCAAACTTGCGTACAATATCTGGTGTGTCGACTATTTCAGATGCAAATGCCAGTGAAGGTTACGCCGAAACGGCCTCAACCTGTTCGACCTTTCAAGGATAGATTGCTGTGTGTGTCCCCACAGCTCTCCCCTCCCATATACACAACACTCCCCTTATTTGAAGCAACCCAGGGCTAGATATCGGACCGTTGATCTATTAGGAATTATGCTCTCCGACCCCCCTCTCCATTCCCCCCTCGCGTAAAAAATAGCAGAATAGCTAATTTCTCTCTCTCTCTCTCTCTCTCTCTCGTCTCTCTCGCTCTCTCGCTATGCAAAGCAAAGGTTAAATCCTGTTTTGGGAAAACTTTATTTTTTGTTTTTTCGCAAATAATTTTCTATTTGCAGCACCAAAAAATATGATTCCCCGGTCGTGTGTGTTGTGTGTCGTCAGTCAGTGAACCCACACAAACGATTGGTATGCCATAAAACTGAAGAACATATAAAAGCCGTACGCAATTATAATAAACGCTAAATTATTGGAGACTGTATGTGCCCGTAGACTCTCACTCGCGTTTCGCCGGTGGCGGAGAGTGAGACGCGAGAGGAGGTATGCAAACATTTTTGAGAGAGAATGAGAGAGAGAAATATAGTGCCAAAGGCTAGAAATGATTATGTGCTTCGAAATGATAAGGACTATATCTAGTTTTTTGGCTGAAGAGAACTGACGCCCAGTTAACAGACGGTATAAATTAAGAGAGAATTTAAATTATGGCAGTTTTAATAATTTTGTTCATAAATATTATTTTTCATAATATTCTTCTCTGCCCGGCGTTGGAATTTCGCGTTAATTAAAAGAGCAAAAGAAAAATATCAAACATGTTGAGCCTCCGCATAATTTCGCATTAATTTATTCGCCTCTTATCTCTTGTTTTCAATTGTGCTCGCAATTGTTAATAAGTCAAAAACAGTTTTAAGGGATGAGCTTTTAATGAATCGCTTATTAAATATAGCTCTCTCTCTCTCTCTCTCTCTCTCTCTCTCTCTCTCTCTCGCACATAATTGGATACACCGGCACTAATAAAATTAACTCGGAAATGAATAATTAACTCATTTATTAATCCAGTGATTAGAATTCGAACGGCTCTTATCTTATTTTTTTCTTCTATGGTGCGGAAAATTTGCGCGAAATAAAAGAAATGCAAATTTTTCTCACCAACAAAAACAAGGCATGCGATGAAACGATTTTTCAAATCAATTCAGTATTTTTTTGTTGTTATTTGGTATTTTTTTCTCTCTCTTTCTCAAAATCCTATACATATTCATTAATTTGTTGTTTTGAAAAATGATGAATACGTGTTCGGCTAACATCGAGAATAACACATATAATATAAATAACTCGCAAATTTCAATTCATCCACCTTTCGCTAATCAAACACCACATACACTCTATTTTCGTAGACAAGTTTTTCTGTTTTAAGGTTACGATAACGCCTTGTGCCAGTAATTTGCACTCAGTTTTATGATATTTCTCTTTTTATCCTTCTGTCTCTCCTCTCAATGATTTCCATTTTTATTATCAGCCCATAAAATTAATGATCGAATTTTTTTATCATAAGTAATATTACGAAAATAACTCCGAATCGAGATGTAAGCGCACTCTTAAAAACTCTAAACTTGCGTTTTAATCGCTTAACACATTTGTTTGTCAGATTATAAACTATATATCGGTAATCTATTTTTGATGAGTAGATTTTCAGTTAAGTTTATAAACAAGGCTATGGAGTTAAGCCTTAAAATAGAAAATAAAATTAATACCATTTAATCTGTTGATTAATTGGCGAATAAAAATAAATTATAAGCTAATAATTGCGACTATAAATTGAAATATGAATTAAATCTTAATATGAAAAAACGTGAATAATATTAATAAATAAGCGATATTTCAAAACACTAATTGTATTTTCACTCAAACAAGTGTTACTTAAAGCTTACCATAATAATCCTATTATTGCGTCTTCAAGTGTCGAGGCTTTTCACAACAAAAATTAAAACTGATTTAAACATAAAATTTTACACCACTTATTAATATTCATAAAATGAGTTGCGTCATGAAAATAATAAAAAACAAACTAAATATCACACCGAGAGTCGTGCCGTAATATTATGCCAAACGAGAAAAAACTTTTTTACTTTAAAAAACTTTATCGCTTCAGAAGCGGGTTATACTCAGCGCTAGTGTTTCAGTCGAGTCTGGCGTGAAGTCAGCGAATGCTTTGCATTAGAAATGTGAGCAAATGTGAGCAAACTATGTGTTTCAGCG
>JAQIYA010001148.1:0-14290 GCA_034699355.1 Microtritia minima | reverse complement strand
GTCAGCTCAGCTCACAGCTCGAAATTTTAAAAATATATCAGCTCAGCTCAGCTCCAGCTCAAAGCTCAGGTCTCTGAGCTGATGTCGACCACTATTCTGGAGGAGGGTATAGACAGCTCAAATATTTAAAAGGGAAAATTCTCCGTAAAATTGTTATTATTAAAGTGATTGATATTATTTATTAAAAATTTTTAATTAAAAATACTAATTAATGCCATTAATGAATAATTTAAATGACATATATGACATATAAAACTAATGTCATCATTTTATAATTTATACAGTTTGGACATTACTTACTATCCGTATTTGTTTTGCCATAAAGAGTAGAATAATTATTATTAGAGTTATTAATGTTTAAAATCGTGTGTGAAAAATGCCTTAAAGCAAAGTAAGTTAAGTAGATATTCAATTAATGAAGCATTAATACAGTATTACATACATTAACAATTGGAGAGGAGGGTCCGTGAAATAAATGAAAAATAGAGTATGTATGCAGATATTTATCACAAAACCTAATAAATGGTGGCCAAAAAGCATTTATAAGTACTGTAGGAATAAAAAATATCAAGTTAAATAAAATTTTTAAAATTTATAATTATATAAAATAATTCTCCACAAACTGAGACATTTTGTGATATAATTCAATTCGTTTAATAATTCGTTTCGTTTTAATAATTTATGCAAATAATTAATTCTATTTAATAAATTGTGTATAAAGAGAGTCAAAATAAAGACTTTTACAACTCGTAACTTAAATTTATATTTTGTTTAAAAAAATTATTTAATAAAATTTTATTTAAAAATTAACTTAAATTCTTATACAGTGGCAAAGTTTATTAACTTTCTTTGTTAACCTTAGTTTTTTTTTTATAAATACAGTATAATTTTAACTTATTCTTATTTTAAATAAATTAAACTCTAAGCATTAATTATGTTAAATTATATAAATGTAGTTAATCTTTAGTGAAACCCTTCATTTTTTCTTAAATTAATGCATCAAAGATAGCGCTTTCGCAAAATAATTTTTCATAAATTTGTTTAAATAAGATGCCCCTTATAATGCTTTAGGCGAAAGTGTTTTCTTTACTCCTAATCATTAAGTAATAGTTATTGAGTTAAAGATTTTCAAATATTATTTTTATAGAAAATATTTTTTTAAAAATTGTTTAGCCATCCATCTATTTATAAATTTAAATGATAGCGTGACCAATTCTGTATAGTCAATTCTCTAATGCATAGTTATTCGCGTATTAACATATTTTAAAATTTGATCAGATAATAATCAAATTTGTTTAAAGCGAAACATATTTATTAAAATATAAAACCATATAATTAAAACAAAGTGATCGAATGCGATACAAAACACGAAAATGCTTACCATTAGTGGGATTGTAATGGAATTGAAAAATGGTCAACTAAATTGTTTTTTAGTCAATTTTTTTTTATTAGTGAAAAATTTGTTAATATTTGTAGATTTTATGCAATCATTTTATACTAATTTCATTTTTAACTTTCACTAATCTATGTTTTTACTTATTTTTATAAAAAAAAAGTTATTACTGTAAGAAGTAATAGCTTTAATTCAATTTAAACAAATTGAATTATTCAAATTTCACATTTAAAATTATTCATGAATTTGAAACTTCTATCCATTTTAAAGTATTTTTAATTAATTCGTGCTTACATATGCAGATTATAAATTAGTTATTATATTAGAGATTAACATAAAATAAATTGAATAAAAGGAATAATCAAAATATTAAATATTTTAAATTAAAAATAATTAAGTGCAGTGAATAAGTATTGAAACTAACATGAATAAGAAAACCTTTTGATTTATTAATTTTACAATAAAAAAAATTAAACCACTTTTTAAATTTTATTTAATATAAAGTAATTAAAATTATACCAAATCAATAATTGTTATTTATAACAAATTTTAGAAGAATTTAGAATTTTATTGAAATGACACCAAAAGACCAAATGACAAGATATGCGTTTAACTTCATGTCATACTCTCTATAAGAGATTGCCTTAATGTGGTCTGAATAGCGTTCGGTCCGACGGCTTCGTTCAGTTTAAATATATTTTCAATGAGCGATATTTCGGTAGCAGTGGTATCAAAGCCGCAAAAGGCTGTCCAATCATTAACAACAAGACCGCCGCCAATCACTTCACTGCCTCTGTTGACCGTACCGGCTATTAATGGAAGTTGAAGTAGAGATGACAACTCATTTTGCGACTCAACGCTTATCCTCGGATGCAAAAGACCGCCTGAAAGCATAGGAAAGCGTTCAAACAATTAAACATCAGTTTGGCTGCAAAGCGAGCCAAACCTCTATTGGAGAGCGAACAGTAGGAGCCGACCAGCACTTGGTTGGCGATGGTCTGGCGAAACACCTCCACTTTGAGCGTGTCGGCGAGTATCTCTTCGGTGTCGCGATCCAAGTCCGGGTGCACTAACGCCACGTAGTCGTTGCACGCGATAACGTTCCCCAACGCGCTCAGTCTCTCCTCCACTCTGTGAATGTTGACGCTGTCCGGCAGTGAGTTTCGCAAGTGCTGTAACTCCTGGTCGGTCGTGCTGTTCGGGACGAGCAGTCCGTGACGGTTGCCGACCGTGAGTCGGCCGACAATACGACAGCCGGCGATCGAGCCGTGAATCACTGGAATGTTTTCGCTTAACTCGCTCTCGAAAACGCTGTAAAAATTTTCTGAGCCGCCGATCGCGACGAGACAGTAGGCGTTGGTCAGCTTAGAGAAGACGCCGATTTCGTTGTTGCCCTCGAATTGGGTGCGAAACGCCATTGCGATGAAGATTGAGAGACGATTGACCAACGATTGGGACTACGATTGAGAAAATGATTGCAACAATAAAAGCAATGAACACAGCAGTGAACACATGTATTGAGCACAACATGTGTCGCCCTCTAACGTGTTGCAACTCTATTGGTTCATTAATTTGCAATTTTTTGTTTTTAATATTTTACAATTGTTAATATTTTCTGTTACGTTTATTTGATTTTATAGTTTATTATAGTCAATCAAGTTTATTGTGATATTTTTTGTGATGAATGCGAACAAATATATATCGATATATAGTTAACGTTAGGCAATATTATTGATAGTCAAATAGATTAGCATTAAGTCGAGCAATTCAAGCCACTAATGAAATATATTTTCGACAATTTAATTATGAAATCAATTTTCCGATACTTCAGATATGCGATCATTATTGTGGTTATAGTGTATGTGTTTCTCTATATGTTTACCCATTACTCAAATACAGTGGAATCAAATTTTTTCGATAAGAATTACGTGCAGCTGTTGGGGTCGCGAGTGAGCGGCAGTGCTTGCGATTTGCCGCTCGACGTCAACCCATACCACGCCAGTGTCACACCATTCCTGACCGAACTGCCGAAACGAGTCGAATGCCTCTATGAGAACGACGCCAACAATCGGCTCACCGCTATCGAGTCGGGAGTGTTGAGACAGCAGAGTCCGAACTGGAAGTGCAGCTATCAGTTCTTTGATAGGTATGACGACAATGACGATCGGTTGCGGTACGAAGAGAGGCGGACACTCGACCCCATTGAGGGAATAGCGATGGCTAACCACAGCTTCGTGGCGGTCGAGTGCGAGCATAGACTAAGTTCGACACACAAATACAGAAACACTCATTTCTATTTCCCGCTTCAGCAGAACAAGTTTGCAAATGCATCAGAAGAGAGGCCATCAGTATTAATACTAGTCGTAGAATCTCTATCGAGACTCAATTATTTGCGATTCATGCCAAAGACGAAGCAATCTCTGGAACAATTAAATGTGATTTATCTGAAAGGGTTAAATAAGATGGCAGACAATTCGCTGCCAAATATGGCCCCACTGTTGACCGGCAAACGTCTATACAATAACGAATTGGATAACGAAAACTTCGGACCCTATGATGACTGGCCTTTCGTGTGGAAGCGTTTCGCTCAAAACGGCTACAAAACGGCTTTAATAGAAGACGTGCCGACATTTACTTTGTTTAATTATGAGGCCAAGGGTTTTCAACGAAAGCCGACAGACTTCTATGCACATCCCTATTGGATACACATTTATAGCGAAGTCTCTAATTTACTTATGGGTTTAATGCCATTTCAGTTGAGCAACTGTTATAACGATCGATTCGCTAAAATCGACTTAATTTTGCAGCAAATAAAGCATTTCATCCATCAGTGTAACCATAATTACTATCCATATTTTGCATTTGCATTTTACATTGAATTAACTCATAACGACTTCAATAAAGCCCAACTTATTGATTCTCATATTTCAAATTTTTTAGAAGAAATACGTAATCTCATGAATAACACTATACTAATACTTATGGTAAGATTATTTGTCTATCTCTTTAAATATGAGTTTAAATATAATTGAAATGAATATTTATTAGTTTAGTGGAATGTTTTTAAATATTCATCTAACAGTTAATTGTAAGAGTTATTATTAAAACATATTATTCTTATAATAAGCAAGATTCTCAATAAAGATATATAAATTAAAGTATTTCATATATTGTTTCGTAAAATAAAAACATTAACTTGAATGAAATATATGTCTTTCTATATATGAATATTTTTCTAAAGGGCGTAAGAATTTTCACGCAAATAATTGAAATATTTTTTGCTTCTCTCTCACGAAAGCAACATTTGTTTGTATTGCATACAAGTTTCCATACAACTAAGGTGGCCGACCATCCGCTTTATTACTGTTAAATCCAGAATTAACTGACTAAAAGCAAAATCTTTAGTCTCAACATTTTAATAATTTATTAAAAATAAATATAATTGTCGTGATATAGATTTTAGATATGTTAATTGATCTTACATTAATTTCTGTTAAATGAAAAATTTTATATTTTTTAATTGAGTCACTTACTATAAAATAATACATTTGAAACAATCGGTGCTGTGAAAGGTATTATCAAAAAGTAGTTTTTATTTTATCCAATCTTTTATTATCCAATATATGGTTTACTTTATCCAATTTCTTTAACATTAATTTTTATTATTTGGCATTTGGTGTAAAACAGTCCGTTCAGTTTAAGCTAGTAGTCATTATAACGGGGTTTACTATTGAAAGGAAGGAAAAATTAATTCAATTCTTGAAATATATTATAAAACATTTTTGGCAAAATAGTTGGAGGGCTTAAGGTATTGTGCATATGAGTTATGGTAAATTCAAGCCAGTGAAGTGGACAATACTGTGGACAACACTGAATTGAGGAACTGACGCGAACGCTAAAAATTGAACGCTACAGCTATTTGTAAAAATGCTTTCAGTAATCGCTTTAATTCCATGATTGATGTTGAATAAGCTCGACTGTCTCTTAGAGAGAGTTAGTGATACGAACCTATAATGTTATACTAGCAAAACATAAAAATTAATTTTCATTATAATTCGACAAATACAGTATTATTTGTTAAGTATTTTAAAGATAAATATTTGTTTTCGCAACTTCATTATTGTTTATGGAATTTTGAAACTTTTAAATTAACAAATTTCTACGTTAATATTTTTGGAAATTTAATGACAGTCTAAATATTTAATCTATATATTTAATTAGCGCGAATTTTTAAAATAAAATTTTTAATTTGTATTATAGTAAAACTTGATTATAATAAATATTTTTATTTATCGATTGAAAGTATATATTTTAGTATAGAGTGTGCAGTGCATAGTATTTAGGAAAAAATATTTGATGGACTTGTAAAAACAACTTTGAGGTTTAATGCTGAAGAAGTTTTATTTTCTCATAAAACTATTAATAACATTATTCTCATATTTAATTAATATTTTGAAATATGCAATTGACTATAAATTTATTGCGATTTATTTGACTTTTAAGATCTTTTTATTTTAAATTGTTTTGTTTTACTAAACTTATAAGTTATAACAAAATAACTCATACTTACGAGTTAACATTGTGATTATAATTAATGTAAATATAAAAATATATAAAGTATTGATGCGAAACACAGTAAAATTGATAGCTTTTTAATTCTAAGAATATATTTATTCAATAATTTTGAATTTCATAGATAAACGCTGTAAATGTTGTAATATGTAATTTAATAATGCATTAATTCTGGTTAAGATTAGAATCAAAGTGAATGCGAATAATTAGATGGAAAAGCCATTCAAAAAACTTAGAGTTTCTAACTTCTAACAAATGAGGGTTTTGTGAGTTTGAATGGTTGACTGAGCAAAGCTTTTTATGCACGTAATTAGGATTTGCACGTTCCCGAAGCGCGTAACTTATCTAATCGTGATCTGTCGCGTAAATGCTCTGAAGGGGAGCTTTTCGATGCTTTTTCATAATTTAACGCTCGCTTTAGTCATTTTTTGACAAATGCATTGTCACGAAAGCCAGTTTTTAAAAGTAAAAGTAGTGAATGTGTGTAACGGGCGTGAACTCGCAATTTTGTCAATTTTAACACTTTAGTGGTTTATATGATTTTATTATTGAGCTTACGCTCAGTAAAGATAACCTTTCGCTTTGACTAATCCTGTGCTTTATGTTTGACTCCAGAGGTTTGAGTCGAAAGGTCAGGCTTAGCAGTTTTAATTAAGTCTCAAATTGTTATATCTCACCTGTAATTCTGCTTTTTTAATTCATTATACAGTACTTTATTTTTATAGGATTCGGATTGATATAAATTAATTTAAATATGGTTTTATGCTTTCCTTTCTCCGAAAAGTAAACCTAAGGTAAATCAGTAAAAATGAAACGACTAATGAGAAAGTCGTCTTAAAGATGTTTAGTCTTTTTAGTCCACAAACACCATTTATTTACTTTTTTTCTTCGAATTCGTATTTAAAATGCAAATATTATATTATTTACTGTTTACCAAAAAGATTGCTAATTATTTGCATAAGTAATAGCCTAACAGGTCTAATCGAGTGTTTATTAAATTTAAAATTCAGACTAACTTAACTTAATTTTAAGGAAGATTGTCCTCTTTTATAAGATGATTTTAACATCATTTTTAAATTTTGGCATTATTTAATAATTATTTAATTTAGAGAATAGGTGTGATATGTGAACGCTTACATTTTTAATATTGCTTTTAAAAGTAATAATACTTTTAACTTTAATTGATTTTTAGCAATACTCATAAATTTATTAATTGATCAAAAATATACATGTAAAATCATACAAGTATATGATTATACTGCTTCAGTACTTATCATTGATTTCTATTTTTTATCTCGTCTTTGAAATGTTGGAAATCTATTTAAATGGAATTATATATATAGTGAACTTTGCATTTCTTCTATTATAAAAGAGAGTACAGACTTACGCAATAAAATGCATGCTTGCTTTAGTTAACGTGAAAATCATCTATAAATAAAATTGATTACGATTTTGATTGATTAATGAGAAAATTATTAATAAACTTAAATACAAAGAAAAAACTTTAATTAATATAAACTTACCGCTACTTTATTAGTTCGTTAATGCAATTAATATATACAACACTGAAATATAAATTTCTTTTATTATCCAAACCTTTATTAATATTTTATTTTAAAAATGATATTAATTCTCTAAAATTTATAAGACACTACAAAATAAACTTTTACCACACAAAATAAATAGAACGCAAACCCGCAAATTATTATTAACATTAATATTAATTAACAACAGTAACCACTTGTTGTTTTAATGAAAATATATTATTAATCTAATAATTTAATTTTAAAGTGCAAATATTTGCTTATAAATATATTTGACGCAAATGCCGTTCTATAGGGAGATCATGGAAATCGATTCGGGCCTGTATTGCAAACAGTTGTCGGACGAATCGAAGAGAGAATGCCATTGTTTGCTATACGCATACCAAACCATTTGCAGCAAAAATATCCTTATTTGCAAACTTATCTCAAGTCAAACAGTGCCAAACTTACCACTTGGTTAGATGTGCATCAATTATTAATGGATATCGCAAACAGTACGTGTTCGGCATTTTAACTACTATAAGCAATAATATTTTATATACTTGTGATCGTACTTTGAATAAAAAATAAATGAGGTTTTATTAAATCATTTCAATACTGTAGATATAAATATGATTGAGCTTGACTTGAGTAGGATTACATGCATTTGTCTAACGTTATACCATAGATAACTATTCAGACGTTGGCTCGAACAGCAATCAGCGAAAGCTAGAGTTAGACCGGGCCTACTATTCTCCGTGGAGAGAAGAAATACCTAAATGGAGGACATGCCAAAACGCATTTATTCCCGACATTTTCTGTGCGTGCGATGAAAGAAAATATCTCAACGTTTCCGACGAAATGGTCGACGACTCTGCGTTAGCGCTCATTCAACATATTAATGCCATTTTACCCCACTCTTTGTGCAATAATTTAACGCTCTATTCGATTCTATACGCCGAGGTTTGTCGCAAAATTGTTTATTCAATTGTGCATATCGTTATTGTGATTGTTTTCGTTGTTTTTCAAAGGCTATCCTTCCCAGCGATTCGATCGCCAAACCGAAGGGATTCGAGCAGCGAATTGAAGTGACAGTTGACGTGAAG
Organism: Microtritia minima; assembly: GCA_034699355.1. Classification (NCBI taxonomy): domain Eukaryota; kingdom Metazoa; phylum Arthropoda; class Arachnida; order Sarcoptiformes; family Euphthiracaridae; genus Microtritia; species Microtritia minima. Next base: position 5,696 of record JAQIYA010001148.1, on the reverse strand, counting down.
CCTTCGCGTGCAATACTAAGGGCTCAACTTTCTCGTAGTGCACACTCTCTCGTCTGGTCTGTCAGAGGCGATATCACTCGTCTCAATAAATATGGCAATCAGTCTCATTGTGTTCACGACAGAACAATCAAACTTTTCTGTTTCTGCATCGACTTAACAGACATTACAGACACAACCCTTTGAAATCACTGTGAAATCTGGTCTTTAAAACATTCTATTCATGTTTATGAATTGATAAAATGACAAATATATATACTATTCAATAAATTGTTACATAAAATATTAAAAATATTACAAAAGTATTAAAATTTACAATAAAATAAATTTGAGATCAACTCTGATAAAACTTTGATATAAGCTATAGTATAGTAATTTCGAAACAAATCGCTACCATTCCAGTGGTGCTGAATTATTACTCTCTGTATTATTATTCTGCGCATCACTTTCCCAATTGCTTGCATTTTGATGAGTGTCTTCGTTGCGCGCTCGACCGCCACCGCCGCGACTTTAGAGTATTAATCAATAACTGATAAATTAATGACAATTTACTAGACATACCCTCTTCCACGCCCACCATTCCTCGGCTTAGAGCAGTCACGCGACATATGTCCGTCTTCACCGCAGTTAAAGCACGCTCTCGGGCCGAACTTTGAGCCACCCTTTGGACACTCGCGTGCGATGTGTCCCTCTTCTCGACAAAAATTACAGGTTCGCGCTCCGCCACGACCACCGCCGCCACCACCACGTGGACCTCCACGACCTCGCATGCCATAACCGCCAAAATCGTTGGACTGACCGCCAGCACCCCAATCGCTGTCGAAGTCGTTTGGTTCGTTTCGCTTTCGTTTGGCGCCCTTCGGCTCGTCATCGCTCTCATACGAGACACAATCACTCGCGTACCGCTTCACAGAGATCCTCACTTCGTCCACCTCTCGATTGTCCTCCGCTAATGATTTTTCAATACTATCCTCGTTTTCAAACGTCAAATGACCGCAAAGCGAATTTTCTCCATACTCTAATCAATCAAAATATTTTTTAATAAATGGATTAATAAACTTCAAATCAATAAATAGCTGACTATAAATGAAGCGAATGGCAATGACTTTTCCGTGCTCTTCAAACATTTTCTTGAGCTCTTCGTGATTGGCGTCAAACGGCATATTAAGAATTTCAATATGCGGTCGAATCGGTTTGATAGATATGGGACCGAATGCCGAATTCACGTTATCGATGGCTTTGAGTCTGCCATTCATGACAGACTTCGCCACTTCAATGCACAGATCCTTAGCCTCAAACGTGTCCGTCCAGTCGCACATCTTTATGAAAGTTTTCGTACAATTTATTCAAACCAAATAAATGAGAGCTGATGTGAACACTGCGAGCTTTATTTAGTGACTGCTTAAATGGTTTGCATGCGATTTGGCTTATATATTATTTAATATATCGACACGATTACGTATGTCACTCGTAATTGGCTTTTAGATTTGTCACATCGATATCATATTATAAACTTATTCTTCAATTACTAATTATCATAAGTGATCGTTTGTTGAGTAAGTAATTATTAGTGACATGAATGAGGCAGTGCTGCAGAAGAGTAAGCACTCACAGTGCAGCCCAGTTTACTAACGAGTAGAGCAAACTTGTATTTAGTTGTGCAGAGATGTACACTATTTCTATGTAATTGAAACATCAACTATTGAGACATTTTAAGATTGTTCTTCTGTTCAATTTTGTCATCTGTTCATAATGTTGGATAATCACTACATTCACTGCAATCTGTTTGTCTGCTTAGTTTTTTGTCTCACTATCGATAGTGATTTGTGACTTTCAAAGTTACCTTATAATAACCCTTAGCAACCTTTAACCTTCTGTTTAAATTATTTACTTAATATTAATTGTACTTTCATAAGAACTTAATCCTAAGGATTATAACTTCAGTTATGTCGTGTATATCAATCATAATTTTGTCTTTATTATTATTAAAAAGAATTGTGTGTGTCTTTAATATTATAATTTATGGTTAAGATTTAGATTTAAAAATAATTTTTAAATGTTTTATTACTATTGTAATTAAAATAATCACAAATACGTTTGATAGTGTAAAGCTAGTGAAACCATTATACATGTATATACAGTGTATTTTACTTTTGATAAGTAAAATATTAAAGCAAGAAATGAAAGATATTTGAGTAAAGTTAAAGTAATTGTTCTCAACTAAATTTTAACTACAGAAGTATATCATACCAGAGCTTGAAACTGATCGTATTTAAGCTAAAGATTATTGGATCGAATCTTTTCTTTTAAAAAGTCGAATCGCGTATAAAACTTTGATTCAAAATTTTTAAATTATGAAAAATTACACATTAAGGACCCATTTAAAGGACACCTTTAGGGTCAAAAATGTAACAAATGGGCGGCTTTCTATCTTTGGGGTGTGTGTCAGACTTTGATTACATAAAAGGGAAAATTCCTTCAAATAATTAAATAATATTTTGAAAAATAGACATTTAAAGCTTATTTAATACTTAAACTTGTTTAAGTAGTGCAACATTTCATTGCTATGAATACATTTAACATTTAATGTAAAAACAAGTAAAACTGAATCATTTACAGTCTTTCATTAGTCATTAAGTATATAAATACATATATTTTGATCTTAATTTATTAAATGAATATATATGAATATATTAAAATATTCATATCGTTATATAAAATTTGAAAAAGAAATAAACAAAAATCACAAATAAATTGAATTTAGTATACATTATTTATTAATTAAGTTATATTATGAAGAATCATGTTTAACATATAAGTTTCCAAATTTCAAGAAAACTCGTTAAAGTAATCATTAATATTAATCATATCTTTACAACTTAAAAAACATGTGAGCCATTTGTAATTCTGTGAAACGAATTGAGTCCTTTCCTGAAAAGGAAAGTTCTGGATTTAAAATTTAAAATTATATTAGAAATACATTTATCTAAATTATATTCTAATGAAATTAATAAATTTGCCACACATCACGACGAAAAATTTTACATACAATAGCGAAAAGCTAGAAGATCTTTACAAAACTAAGTTATATAAATGACCTAAATTTATCTGTATTACCTATTAATGCAAAGCAATACCTATTAAGTTTTATGATTTAAGCTTAATTTTAAAAAATTTTATTAATGAATTTCACATTGTTAGAATAATATATATTAAAAATTAAAGAATGTTCATCGGAAACCCCATTTTTTTAATTTATTTATATTTATTTCTTCAATTTAATTTATAACTTAAAAGTCTGAATGTAAATTTGAGTGAAATATTTCATTACTTACATGAAATGCCTACTTGAAAGTATATTAACCAAAAATTTCGATGTATGTAAATTAGAGAAGAAAAGCTTATGATTTTTATATAAAATATATTAAATCAGATCATATTTTCTATTTTAAATTAAGCAATATAGTATTAAAGTCTTTCAATTCACTATAACTAATTATAACTCGCACTTAATACAGGCAACAATCAGGATTTTAATACATATTCATTTTATTTAATTGAGTTAACTATAAAAGTTGAATATTTTTGTATTTAAGCTATGTAATTCTCAATAATTCGTAACAAAATAACAAAATTATTAAATTCATTAACTTGATATGAAACATTAAATTATAAGACAAAAAATTAGTCATAATTATGACAAAAACTTACGGGAAATTAAATTAAGCAAAATGATAAATGAATTCATTCACAAATTTTTATTATAAAACTCAGTAATTTTTTTTTAAAAATTCACAATTCAATGTTATAAATTCTTCCAAAAAAAAGTTTTCGGTTTTAACCGAAAATCTAACACTTTATTCATTAGAAAAATTATTTAATGGAAAATTGTCAACTTGTTTTAGACTATTGCACTAAACTATAATTTTTCAGATGATAAGTTGCAAACTAGATTTTCCATTTTTGTTTGGCTTTTAACTGATTACAATGTCATTTAAACAAATAAGTTTCGTAAAATTATATTGCAAATATTCTTTTACACCATTGTTTCCGATGTGCATAATGTACAGTGACTTAAAAAATATTTTAAGCGATGTCTCATAAAAAAAAAGGTATTCGCACTATAAAAGCTAACTTCATTTTTATGTTCACACTTTTTTCATTTTAAAAATAAAAGTGATAAAGAATATGATTCTCTAGTGAGTACCTTATCGTGTGAAAAATTGGTTTTCAAATTGATTTGGACTAATATTGAATAGCATTCAAGCGAAAGAGGGATTTGTAAGAGAGTTATTATTGATATTTTTTGGGTAAATATTAAGTTTAAACCAATCTTTTAAAATAAGTTTTTAATATAAATTTTTTTTAACTAAAAATCAAAACCATATTTTGACAGTAAATTTACTTATTTATCATAGAAATTATAATTTGCCGCATATATAAATTGACATATTTATATGTAAGTTAATACTAATACTAATACTTACTCGCATAAATATTAAGTCATACTCTTATGCAAAAAGTATGTTCAGCTTTCTAAAAGTCAAAATTCTTTAAATAGCTATTATTGAGCCGAATTAAGCAAAACAGAAAATTAGGAAGACATCCAAAAATGACATCAGTTCAGTATTTATGTAAAGTCGACTATTTTAGCAACAACTCGATGTTATTTTTAAGGAAAACACATAATATTCGTTTTTAAAATGTAAATTCAATTACAATTGTAATATCAATTAATTATAATAATGCTTAAACCATTAAATGTTACCACACGTATTATCATTACTAATTATGGATATTAAAATTATTTCTACATGAGTCACATCTGCTCATAAGATTATGGTATTTAATTTATTTAAAAGCTAAACTTTGTTTTAACTGCCATTTTATAGGGTTTAAAGTTTGACTCTCCCTCTCCTCTCATATTTAACTTTTACTCTCATACTCCTACTGATTCTAAAAGCAAAATAAGCAGTTAACTTAAAATAGCAACGATTAAAATTAAGTATTAAGTTGTTTAAGAATTATGCGTACGATTGCGTATTATATTGACCGTTAATTTTTGAAGTTTTGAAAGTTTTGAAGAATAAGAAAATATAAATTAAATACTCATAATTTTTAGGTATTGTAATATTGTATGTTCAACAACAATAAATAACAAATTTTATTTCATTCATTTTATTCTTATCCATTTTAAACAATAAAAGTGTTGCTTTTAGCACTAAATATTATATAATGTTAATCAAATTCAATCATTGAATCGCATAGCTTCAAAAAATTATTATTAATTTGTTTACTTTATCTCAAATTTTAGTAAAACTTAAAATATGCACAATATTTATTTCTGAAAATAATATAAATCATGGGTGAAGTAGTAATTTGAGCCTTGTTGAGCCTGAGTGTACGCCAGCCAAGGCTCAAGCTTGTCGAGCTCAGGCTCAATAAACTGTGAGCCTGAGCATAGGCTAGCCTGGACTCAACACTAATAATAAATGATAAATAAACTTAATTTTCGATACACTAAAAAATTGAATATTGTTGTTAAATCTATTTAAATATAATACATTAAGTAATATTCATAAGTGGAGTAATAAGTAAACACTAAACTAGTTTTAAATGAAAAAGTTTTACGAAACAGGTTTTAACATTTCTCTCTCTCTCTCTCTCTTTGTCTCTCTCTCTCTCTCTCTCTCTCTCTC